>SCDZ01000406.1:0-161212 GCA_004143845.1 Drosophila lacertosa | reverse complement strand
TATAATAATATAATAATATAATAATATAATAATATAATAATATAATAATATAATAATATAATAATATAATAATATAATAATAAATTAATATAATTATATAATAATAAAATAATAAAAAGAAAAACAGTTATAAAAGATTTATTTGTAACCCAAGCTGAATCAATGTTATATTAATTTAATTTGTCGGGCTGAGATTAAGCTTAGTAATTAATTTTTTTTATGTACGATCTTAAGAGAAGTTCCTTAGTATACGGTCAACATAAACTATATGAATCTAGCTTGAAAAATTAGTAAGATAGTGCGATTAAATAAATTAGGCTTAGGTGTGTCTAAATCAACTTTAAGCTTTATTTTACGGACAATGTGAAGTAAACTTGGCTTTATCTTTAATAGAGGGTTAACAATTTCTGTCTGCCAAAATTCGGCGAGTTTTGCTCTCATTATCAATTTAACAATCTGAAAACGTGATGGAATTTATTTATTCTGTACAAGCTTCAAAAGGTTTTTTAATATGGTTCAGTATAACATCAAGTCAAGTACACTTGAGAAAATCACTTTTACTTTTTTACAACACTTTGTTGAACATCTATAAATATTATATTATATGTATATAAGGTCTAAAAAATGCTTGAAATATTTGACCAGTTTATGCTCCATATTTTCTACAGTGTCCTTGTCGCCAGTTAACGCCCGCACACAGCGTCAGTTTTTCTTCGATCCCAGTCAGTTTCTGCTGCAGGCCGGACTGGCGGGCGGCGGGGCCTGGGAGGGCTACCGCTGTCTGACCTCGAGGGGTCAGCCGGGCGCCTGTGTGCGCATCAACAGTTGCCGGCAGTTTTATCGCGTGGCGCGCCAATTGTCCTTTATAGCAGTGCGTCAATGGCAGCCCGCAGGATCGCTGGGATTGGGCTCGGACATCTGCAACTTTTACGATCAGCTGGGACGCATTAATAACGGCATTTGCTGCACGGACATGGATGTCAACATTCTGGGCAACTTTCCCATACAGACAACAACGACAACAACAACAACAACGACAACGACAACTGAGAAGCCTGCGACAGCTGCCGATGAGATAGACGAGGCTGAGGAAGAGGAAGAGCAGCAGTCAAATGTGGAGCCAGAACTGCCAGAGAACCCTAATAGCGTGGAGGACATGCCCGACTTCCAGGACATAAACACCATCGAGGCCAATGCACCCGAACCGCAACCTGGGCCAGTTTCCTCCTCCACTCCGCCCACGACCGCAGTTAATCCTTATCAGTGGCCCTTTGGCACCTTTGCCGGCGGCCTGCCGCAGTGGCCGCCACCGATACCCACCCACGCACCCACTGTGGGCGGCTGGCCGCCACCAATACCCACCCATCCGCCCAGCCATCAGTATCCAACGCATCCGACCTCGCGTCCCTTGCCCAGCCCGCCCAGCTCGGGCCTGACCACGCGTCGCACCACGCCGCGACCGCTGGGCAGACCACCCAGCAGCACCACCAGACGTCCCACGTACCCGGTGACATTGTCAACCACGACCACGCGTCGACCCACGAGCGGATCGAGTCCGGAGGGTCTGCCGCTGCAGTGTGGCCACAAGAATCCCGTGTCGCCTGATCAGGAACGCATTGTGGGCGGCATCAATGCGAGTCCGCACGAGTTCCCCTGGATTGCGGTGCTCTTCAAGTCGGGCAAACAGTTTTGCGGCGGCAGCTTAATAACCAACAATCACATTCTGACGGCGGCACATTGCGTGGCAAGGTAAGAGGATGCTACAGCTTTACCTGGAAATAGGGTAAATATTTCTCTCTTTCTTCTAGAATGACCTCGTGGGATGTGGCCGCTTTGACCGCCCATTTGGGCGACTACAACATTCGCACGGACTTTGAGGTTCAGCACGTTTCGAGGCGCATCAAACGCCTCGTGCGGCACAAAGGCTTCGAGTTTAGCACACTGGTGAGTAGCACTCCCAAACTGTGGACTTGGCCATTGACTAATCTCCTTCTTGCAGCACAATGACATTGCCATTCTGACACTGAGCGAGCCCGTTCCCTTTACCACCGAGATTCAGCCAATCTGTCTGCCCACCTCGGCCGCACAGCAGTCGCGTTCTTATAGCGGCCAAGTAGCCACGGTCGCCGGCTGGGGCAGTCTGCGCGAGAACGGACCGCAGCCGTCGATTCTGCAGAAGGTGGACATACCCATCTGGGCGAATACTGAGTGCGCCCAGAAATATGGACGCGCTGCGCCCGGCGGCATTATCGAGTCCATGATTTGTGCCGGCCAAGCATCCAAGGATTCATGCAGTGTAAGCACAATTAATATGGCTTTTTTGTGATTTAGTACACCTACGTTTTTTTAACAGGGTGACTCGGGTGGTCCGATGATCGTGAACGAAGGCAGCCGCTACACTCAAGTGGGCATCGTCTCGTGGGGCATTGGCTGCGGCAAGGGCCAGTATCCTGGTGTCTACACGCGCGTCACTTCGCTGCTGCCCTGGATCTACAAGAACATCAAGTGAACCAAGTATTTTGTATAGCCTAAGTCGTGATATTGAGACACAGTGTAATAAACATAATAAATTGCATACGAACGTGGTTGTTGTCTTTGCTAAGGCAAAGGGAGGCATTTAAAATTCTGTTAAGTATATCCTTAACTGCGTATAAACACATATTTAAAGCACACTTATATTTGCTTAAAATTAAGTTCTGGAAGGTAAAGGAAACAACACAGCTATTCAAAGTGTTCTCTTTTATGTGAATGCGTTTTATAGTAAGTTAATAACGAATTCTCTAACGTATATTTTAGTTGATCACTGTGTACAGGGTATTTCATTATCGCACAACTTTAACACATTTATTATATCTTAAATGCATATTCTACATTAGCTATGACACAACAAGATATTTATAAGCTGTCCACAAATGCAAGAAATTGCTGAGGTTTGCGCCTAAGCTAAATTTCATTTATTTGCAGCCCGAAAGTATGCAACACTTTTTATTAAAGCTAGCTAGCAATTGGTGAGTCACTTTATCGAGTATAATAATATCTTTATTGGGCCCTGAGTAAGAGATTTTCAATTACTGTTATGGCGAATTTATGGTTTTATGCAAATAAGTCCATATCTATATTTACATTTATATTATATATATATTTTTTTATCGATTTTGCCTGCGGAGTTATTTAATCTCCATGTATTTGCATGTAAGTAAACTTACCTAAATAATATTATTTAAGATACATTTATATTTTTGTTTGCTACATCTGTAAATTTTGCTTTGTTTGTCGAAATCTGTTTGGTTAACAAGTTTCAAACATTATTTCTATTTGAATTGTTATTATCCCTAGAATATTGTTTTTTGCACTATGACCGCAATTCGAAAGTTAACCTTTGAGGATCTGTTCAAGTTCAATCGCATTGTGCTCGATCCCCTGACCGAAGTCTATTCGCTTTCGTTTTTCATAACGAAAATATTAAAATTTCCCATGTTGTCCGAAGTTGCCGTTGCGCCCAACGAGCAGCTAATAGGATTTGTGTTGGCTTGTCGAACAGAGGCAGGCGATGAAAATGAATTGGAGGGGACGCCCATCCTTAGCAGCCAAGGGCATGTCTGCAGCCTGTCCATAGACAACGAGTTCCGTCGCCTGGGTCTGGGCACGCTACTGATGAAGCGCCTGAATGCTCACCTGGAGCTGCAGCGGGATTGGTATGTGGATCTCTATGTGCGCAGCAAGAACCAGGCAGCTCTCAGATTCTATAAGCTGTTGGGCTATGTGAAATACAACTGGTTGCCGGATTTCTATGGGGACGACGATGGCTACGAAATGCGCCTGCCGCTTTCGCGTGACATCAATTTCTTGAGCCTGCGGGATGGGGATAAAGGAACTGAAGGTTTCTATAGCGCTGGACAGCAGCTGCTGCTGCTGCTTACGACGGGACTGGCCAGGCTCAGGGACGCACTTTTCGATGCCTTTTGATAAGTTTGTCAATTGTGAAACTTTACAGTCTGTAAATAACATTCACTTGACATGAACAAAATCTTTATTGTTGAATACTAGCTCCGTTTGCCCGACTCCCGACTTCCGACTCCCGACTTCCGCTTCCCGACTTCCGTTACCCGTTTTCCAGAATGACTTCGCTGCGCGAGCTGCACATCGAGGATCTGTTTAAGTTTAATGCGATGGTCTTTGATCCCTTCACGGAGGTTTATCGCCTCGGCTTCTTCCTGCGCCACCTGGCCCAGTGGCCCGAACTGGCCATGGCATCCGTTACGCCCGCTGGCCTCATGGTGGGCCTGATATTCGGCAAGTCCATGACGGATCAGCAGCAGCTGCATGGCCACGTTTGCTCCCTAACTGTTCTTTCGGATTATCGTCGCTTGGGCATCGCCTCCCTGCTGCTGAACAACTTTGCCCGCAAGCTGGACCTGCAGCACGCCTGGTACATGGATCTCTATTTGCGCTGCAGCAACCAGGCCGCCTACAAGTTGTACTGCGCCCTCGGCTTCAGCCTGCGCCGTGTCCTGCTCGAGTATTATCCTGGTGAGCCCGAGGAGGACGCCTACGATATGAGGAAACCGCTCTCGATCGATGTCGAGCGCTTATCCTTGGCGCTGGCCAGCAAGCAATCTGTGCGCCTGCCTCCGGATGAGGATAGCGATGACGACTACTATTAGCGGCATTTTGTTTGATTTCATTTCGCTCAACTAATTAACTAAATAAGTAAAATCCAATTGCTCTAAATTTAAACGGCAGACAAATATCCGCTGACGCACAGAACTAAGCAACAACATATTTTTGTGTAGCTACAAATGCTTAGTTTTTTATGCCAAACAAATTTAATTGCAAAAGTAAAGTAAAATAAAAAAAAAAAAAACACTTGCCAAGCGTCCGTTTCAATGGTCAAGGCTCATGTTGTGCTTTTTTATTGGCTACACTTTTTCTCTCAATTTTTTTTCTGTCTTTATTTTTATTTTACTTGTTTTTTTTTTTGTTTTTGTATGTGCGACACACAGTTGGATTTTTTTGTGGGAGGCAATTTGCATGTCCGCAACACGCGCAATGATTTTTTTCTGTTTTAATTCGCGCAATTTGAAACGCATAAAATCTAGACGCAATTTTTCTCAGTGTCTGTTTGCTCATGACATGTATTTAGTTTTCCCTAAACATTTCTTTCGATTTGCCTGAGACGAGTGCAATGAACTTTTCCTGGCTAATGTGCTTTCAGACCATGTTAAATGTTTAAAAAGCATATGTTTTCTTAGTTTTAGCTGCAGCTGAAATACTAATACTTGAACTTTAGAAAATATATATAATATAGATTTTTTAAAGTTATACATTAATTGACTTTTGGTATGGTAAACAGTTTACTTGTGATTTTTGCTTTTGATAAAGTTTTATAAAATTTCAATCAAATCTTAATTTTATTATTTTTATTAATTTGTAAATTAACCTATGCTGTTAGAAACTAATGTCTTTCTACAAAGTGCTTAAAATAATATCTTAAAGACTTATAAACTGAACATGTTAAGGAGTATTCAAACTAGAATTGGTAACAATCAATTTTATTATTATTATTGTCTATGTAAGTTTAGTTTCCTGTAGAACTAAATGTTTTTAATTTGTTATATAAATTAAATATCTGAAACTTAAAAAACTTGCTCTTATTTAACTACTATATAATGAAATTTAAAGATTTTTATTTTATTTTTTAATTGTAATAATCATTGCCTTATTAAAAACAAATTATTTATAAACGTTGTGTTGAACTTTAAGTGCATTTTTGTAGAAGGTATGCATTATTTAAATATGTCCCTCAATTATTGAAAAATATAGTTAACAAGTTTTTCAACTCAGCAGATTAGGCCACTTTAAATACCCATACAAAATCGCCAAGGGGAATGTTTTAACTTTGAGTTTCTGACTTACGTCTTGGCCACAAAGAATGGGACAATTTTAGTTACTTTATTTATTTACTTTATTTAGTTTACTCGACTGCAACATTTCTAGATCTTGGTAGGGGATACTTTAATTTTATCCTTTGAGTTGCATGTAATACAAATTTTTGGTTTGTATTAGTCAAGTTTTATTTTGAATTTTTTATAAAAGCCCAGCATTTTTAATTAATGATAATATATAAAAAAAAAGGGCTGACATGGTTAAATTGAGCCAGAATTTATATATATACTCTATAGGGATGCAGATATCCTATTTAGCCTGTTGAGCATACTTGCACTAAAAAACATTTTAGTCATTTGCCCATTTTGAATGATTTTAGAATAAAAAACCTAAGCTTAATTTTTGATGACTGCTCAAATATAAATGTTTTAACTTTAATATTCGGCCAAAAAATGATTAATTTTTGTCTTCCAAATCCAATTAAAAGAAAATCCAAATAAACCGCTTAACATTTGTTTGGATTGTTAAGCTCACTTTTAAGTGGCTGTCAATTTCGATTATTTTGGCGTCATTTTAATGATTTGTTATTTAAATTTTTGGGCGACCGCGCCCATTTTATAGGCAATCTGTCGGCCACTTGAAAGCCTGAAAGCGAGTGTTCGAAAATACACAAAACTCGTAATTCAAACAAAATGTTTTACGCTCTTCTAATGAGGTTAATGTTCGAGGCACGTTGACTCAGCCACACAGCCGATCTATTTATACGATTTAATGGCGCATTTTGCACAAAAATAAAGTACAAGCCAATTCATTTATATATATAGAGAGAGATATATCCAGCATTATTAATGATCAGCACTAAGAAAAGTGCGCGCAATTAGGAAATCCAATTAGAATTTAAGGCAGGTGGTCTAAAAGCCAAATAACTAAATCAGCATATGAACTAAATATATATATATATATATTTTCTTTTTTTTGTATGAAGATGAATGAATTTCTAATGCCGCAGACATTGCATATACTTTGTCTGGTTGGGCTAATGTTTAGTATATACACATATATATAGAAGCGATGTTTAAACAAGTCTTCGTTTTATTTGGGTGTGATTTATTATGATTTATCGCAGCATGTGCCCTAAGATTGAACAAACCATTTTGACTTGATTGTCAGCAGCATTGTGTGCATGATATTTGCTTAGCCATCGTCTATATATATATATATATGTACTATATGTATATATAGTATATCTATATACTTTTTCTCAAGCAGGCACGAGCTGCATGCGCCTATTTGTTGATATATTTTCTTTTTGGCGTTTCGCTTTTTTGGCAACCGATCAATTTGACAAAAAGCTAAAACATATTGCCAGCGTTATATACAATTTTAAGTACCAGATGGGCACAGTGCTGGCCATGTAATTAGATACACTCTAAAAGAAAACATTCATTCAAACATAATTTGTTCATATTAATAAGTTTGCAAAGTTTGATTTTGTTGAACAAGATCATATATATATATATGTATATAGCTAATGCTTTTGGGGAACGTTTGCGGCTCTTTTGGTCATAAGTACAAATAAATAAATAAATAAATAGAAAAGTACAAACAAACGCCAGAGATCGCCCACTGGTTGCCGCTTGCTCAATTCTGCTTTTAAATAAACTCAAAATTCATAGAATTTTCCAAGCAGACGCACTTTACACACACACACACACATACAGTCAGACACTGTTGTGTATGTAAAGGAAATTCATTTCGAAATGTGATTTTTTCGGCTTTTCGGCCAAGAAAATTTCGTGTGCGAATTCAGTGCGACTTGGGCTGCTAACTTGAACGCGTTGCAAACGAGAAAAACCATCCGAAATAGAAAATCTACTCAACTATAAACTAACACACACACACATATCCATCTATCTATCTAGCTAGCTAGCTGTCCATGTCTATATATACATACATATACATGTATATAGATATATAGTCTTCTGCAGCACGGGCAAAAGTGAGCAATGCGTCGTGCCGCGTTTTATTAATAGACAATTACAAAATTCTTGCGCGAAAACTAAACTAAAGAAAAAAAAAATAAATTTGTGAAAAAAGGTTTTCTCATGCCGAATACCCAAAAAAACTAGCCCTGATATTTTTTTGGAGGCTTTTCAAACAAGTGCATAAAACTATTTGCTGTGCATGTGTGTGTGCGTGTGTTTGTGTGTGAGCGAGTGAGTGTGTGTGTGTGTGTTGGCTTTATTTCATGTTATATAAGCAGGCGTGATCATAGTGGAAAATTGTACACAAATATATAAGAACAGGCGTTAAAGTTTTCTATAAATTTTCAGTGTTTTTATGTGCATAGATTGGCAACATTTTCGTAGAAAATTGAGTGCACAATTTGGGCAACAACAACAACAACAACAACGACCACGACTACGAAGTGAGACAACAACATTTTGAGTCCAACTAAAAAAGCAGAAAATAAAACCTAAAGGGCAATGAATTCTGGGTAAGTTTGAAACTACAACTAGAAGTTAATAGAAAATGATGGAATATTTAAATTACATCATCTTGAATTGCAATCAAATGATTTATTTTTATATTAATATAAATGTGGTAGATTTTAAGAATAGAAAAGAAAAGGGTAACATTTTTGCATATAAAGAAAAAAAAAATTTATATTAATACTTTAAGCAAAGCCATAGAAAATATTTCGGAGACTTTTTTCTACGATTTTTTCTTATCTATAAAATATTTGGGTTCTTTTAAAAAACAGTTAAAATATCTCTACTAAAGAATTCTGAGTTTTAACTATAATTTTATTGTTAAAGGGTAACTTAGCAATTTTTAAAAAAATTTGTAAATCTCTTTAAATTTCTGAACTTCTGTCTGGAAGCAAAACTGATACATCTCACAGCAGCTGCTATTCTTTAAAAAAAAAATTGAGAACCACACGCCCGGCAAATAGACAAAAAAAAAAAGAAAATAAAAAACTTGTATTTTTCGCCGAAATAAATATAAACATATGTGAGCGCATTTCTATATGCATGCTCATAAATAAGTACATATATATATAAAAACGAGTATATATGTATAAGAAAGACACACGCAATTAAGGTTCATATCAAATTTGAAGGCCAACAAACGCCCACGCCCAGCGTGAGGGGGCGGCGTGGGCGGGCGGACATTGGCGATGTCCGCCCTCGTCTTTGTCCCCACTTGGTTTGGCAGCCCTCGCAGCTGCACGCGCTTCTTGGCAGGCGACATTTTCAGCTTTTCCACTTTTCCCACTTTCCCACACTCTCGCGAATCGATTAATTAAATGCTGCCTTGTTTTTCAACAACTTTTCTATCTGCATTTGCATTAAATCCAAATCCAAATACTCTTTCATTAGACACACGTGTTGAGCGCTTAGCCGGAAGCTATTTGTGCGCCCATTAAAGAAAATAAAAAATAGAATACAAAAAAGTGGCAACGAAAACTTTTTGAGTTGGCCAAGAATTTGGCATAAAATGCATTTGATTTTGTTTTGTGGTTTATTTTTTTTGCATTTCTTTGTTGACGTTGACACGTCGCGCATAAATTTTTCAGCGCGAAAATGTTTTGCGACTGTCGAAAATATATATTAAGAAAATTGGGTCAAACTCATGTACTAGAAAAACGGATTCGAATGAAGAGAACACAAGTTTAAATATGTGCTTAAGAAAATGCAGTTGAAATAGAAAAAAAAAAATGTTGTTTTGCTTTTTAAATAAGGCATAAATATAAAGAAAATAATAAAAAATAATACATTATGTACGTTGGTTTAATTAATTAATTTATGTTATTTATTATATATTAAATTTTCAATTTTTGTTTTAATTAATTTATTAATTAATTAATTTCTGTTATTTATTTTATATTAAATTTTCAAACTAAAAGTTTCTTGCTGACAATTCTATTTTAATTATTTAAACAAGCAAAAACTATATGCATTTAATTTTGTATTTTCATCGTGGGGGGACTATAAATCTAGTGTAGTATAAAATATATATGTATTTAGTTGTGTGCGAAATAAATTGAGAAAAAAAGTTTCGCTTAGCACAACTTTTATTCTCATGCTTTAAACTTTCTTGTTTTCCCTTAGTTGTTAGAATTTCACTTTGCATTAACCAAAATGCTGCCTTTAAATTTATTTTCGTAGCCTTTACTATAATTTTAATATGTATAAGCGCCAACATTCATCAATCACGCTCTTCTTCTTAATAATTATAGCCGTTAGTTCGAAATTTGCATACTTCTCACTTTTAGCCATGACTTTCATAAGTTTAAAGTTGTAAAAACATCGTAAAAGCAAATTGTAAAACGAGCAGCAAAAAAAAAACGATTAATTTTTTTTTTGTTTTTGTGCGATCTTGAATTAAACGAATGTTTACTTGATTTGTGTTGTATATGTTTAATGTTTCGAAGGTGTATTTTACGACGATGTTTTTTGATGCATTTCGGCGATTTCATTTATTTTGACACTTCTTAGCTGGTTGCTGTTGTTGGTTACGTAAATCAGTTGTGATTTATTTGCTTTACGCATTTTTGCATTCAACATTTTAAGTGGGATTTTTGCACTTAAGTTCAAGTGCATGCGAAATGACCGTGAAATAAATTTAAACCCCAAAAAAGTGGAAAGAAAACAATTTGGAATTTTGTTCAATTTGTGCAGATAAATAAAATATGCTCTGTGAGTGATTTTCTTTGCCTCCTTATTTTTATTAAGGTAAAAGTTTTGTGCTCATTATTCATTTTACTTACAAGTTGCTTGCGTCATTTTTTTTCTCTTTTTTTGTGGCCAAATCAATTGCTGCAAGTTTTCACAAACAATTTGTTTACTAGTCAAACAGACCACATGTGGCCAACGTTTGGAAAATTGAAGGCGAAAAAAATAAATATTTTATTTGTATCGCAGCTGAAGATGAAATATATATATAGCTGGATTATGTTGTGCAACAGGCTTCGAAATTGGACTTGCAACTGCAACTTGGGCGCGGCGTCTACTTTCACTTAAGTCGCGTCGCTGTTGACCCGACAGATTAATATAAATAATTATGATTCCAGCCGGGCAGAGCCTGTCTGATGTGCTCATGTCATGCAATCAACGGCAGTCCAGACTCCGAATGCCCCAATGACAAAATAAAAAAAAGGAAAACGGGTTGTAAACCAAAAAAAGAAAAAAAAAATTTACTCTCCTGTAGAAAGTGCCTTTTATTGATAAATTGTTAGCTGCTTAGCGAATTCGATTTGATTTTGTTTTGTTTTCCTTTTCAAGGTCGCACATGATTCACATTATCTTAAATTAATTACAACAATCAGGCCTAGAGATAATATTTTTCGCCATGCTCGTGTTGAGTTTTCTTTTCTTTTCTTTTTACTGTTTTGCGGGGGTGTCTTTGAAAATAGTTTTTTTATTGGCCCGTGTTTATCCCAGTTTTTTTTTTGACTTGGCAAAGTTTTCTTTTTAATTGATTGGTTTGCATATAATAAAAAATATATGTGTATACGTATTATTTAAATATGTTGTTTTTTATAGTTATTTTATGTACAATTTGGCTTTTATTTACGATTTTTATTAGTAGACTCAATGGCATTAGCCTTGATTAGCACAGATTCTAACAAATCCAAAGATATCTGTTATATATATATATTTATCCACACGCAATTAAATCATGCAAGGAAAACAAACATAATTTTACACCTAATTAAAAAGATTTTCCGCTGTCATGCAGTCAATATCAATATCCATTCAATTAGGTTGCCCTTGTTGATTGATTGTTGTTGGCCAAGTGGTATCTGTCTCTGTTTATCTGGTATTTAGGCTGTGCGTTTGACCCACTTTGCGGGCGCGCCAAGAAACTGTTGAATGAATAATAAGTTTGATCTATTTTCTGACAGTCGAATTTCATTCAAATTATTGACAGCCACTCAAACCCAAAGACCAAAAGAGTGCGTCAATTGTTGTTGTTGTTGTGGCATGAGTCACTGCGTTGTCTGCCAGGACGCCTCCTCCGGCCGCTGTCGCTGCTGCTGCTGCTGCTGTTGCTGCTGTTCATCCTCCACCTCGAACAGGTCGGGCTCGCCGTGGAGCACCACCTTGAACTGCAGCTTGCAGCGGTCGCCGGTGGTGCAGTGCTCCCAGACATCGGTGGCCGTATAGATCAGGTAGTCCATGTTGCTGTGCAGCAGCTCCTCGCTGTCCTGGAGCGGCGCGTCCAGGAAGTTGCGCAGGCAGCGCAGTCCGCGCACCTCGCGCCCCTCCGGCCCGTGCAGCAGGCTCACGTGGGCGCTCACCTTGCGCGAGGCCACCGGACTGATCAGGTATAGGACGTACATCTGCTCGAGATTGGGCGCCGGCGGACTAACGTACAGCATCAGTATGATGGGCAGATGATGCACCAGCTGCAGCTCCGGTCCGATGGGACGACTGCGGCTGGCGTTGTTCGAGCCGGCGTAGGCGATCACGCCGACCACGTGATTGCAGCCGGGTGTTAACTTGGCCAAATCCAGGTCGTACACTGTGTGCCATTCGGCGCCGATCTCCAGCATCGAGTCCTCGGGACGATGACGCATCAGCAGATGCGCCAGCAGCTCCTGCGGCGTCAGCTGCGAACTGCAGCCCTTCACAGGACACTTGGCGGGTATCCCATCGAAGAGATCCAGGTGCGCAAACGCGTTCTGTGAGAGTTTAAGCAATTAAGTGATTAATTGAAGACTTTAAATATCACTTACCATAGGTCTACAATTCTGAATGTTAATCGTTCAAATTTTCAGACGTTCAATTTTCATTTACAACCTCAAATTTGACTTGTCTCAATTATTGCTTTTGACACTTAAAGCAAAAGCACATTTCGAATCGATAAAAAAATTAAGTTGCTAACGATACTTTAAGGGTTGTCTAGTGTGCTTAGATTTACGATATAAAAAATTGATATTTATTTTAAAAAGATTTTTTTAACTCTGATTTTAAAAGCTCTTAATTTAAACATATTTGCTATGCAAAAATACTTGAAATAATATGCTATATTTATTTATATCATATTATTTAGTTGAGAATAATATATACATATACTCTATGAACTATAGTATGTGTATTAATTTTATTTATAAGAAATATCGAAATATTATTTTAAATACTTTATTATAAGTAATAAAAGCAAAGATAAAATTATTATTCATTTTTTTAAACCTGAGATTCTGAATGTTCACTTATTAAAATGTTTCTCTTCAGTATATAAAAAATATTGTAAATAAGCATAAAAATTACCTTTAAAATCTCTTTAAAATTTAAATATGTGAAGTTATTTTTATATATAATACACTTGCCTATATGGATAGTTTAATAAAGCTATCTATCTATCTATGCCCACAAAAAGCAGCTAATGAGTAAAATAATATGGACTCCATATATGTCCCTCAAGAAGTCTACCCAAAAGCTTTAAACATGTATTTTATATAATCAGTTTTAATAATCTTTGCACCTGTGGCAAACCAAATTTAATTTACCATCAATAAATTCAATCTTCTGGACTTCATAAATAAACTAAAACAGATTGACATTAAACTTATCTTAACTTGTATAACAGAATTTATTTTGAAATAAGCTGCTAGCTAAAATGCATCTGTTTCTGGACTTCATAAAAAAACTGTCTCAGATTGAGATTAAACTAATTTCAATTTGAATAACAAAATCTATAATTTAAATATGCAAAATAAATAATAAATAAATCTAATAAATAAGCTGCCCAGCTAATATGCTTCTGTTAAAGTTTAGAAGTGAATGTTGCCCAGTCTATTTATATCATTTATTGTATTGGGAATCCCAAAGTTCCGCCTAAAAAATATTTCTGTAAACAATAATTGCATCCGTCAAGTTGGCTTTAATCTTTTTGAGGGATTTTCTAAGCAGCAAACTGTGTTTTCAGGTGAAGAGCAAAGTGATAACAATTACGCTGCTATCAGTCAACAAATACATTTGTATCTCAAGGCCTACATGTTATATTTCCGCAGCTCGGTTGGGAGCGGAGTAACAATATTTTTTTTTGGCAAAATGTGGGCTGAGATAAGAAAACGTGCAAAACAGAAAAAAGTTGTGGGTAGCGCAGATAAACGTCGTTTTAATTATGAAAAGCTACAAAAGTAATAAGCAGACGACATGACTGCCAAACGAAAACAATTAGCTGCACGATAAGCGCAGCAGATACAAGCTGCCAGATACAAGATACAAGATACAAGCGACAAGATACTCGCAAGCCAAAAGTCGAAAGCGTTTGGCGTTTAGCTTTAAATTTGTCGCCGCGTTTGAAATGCCAGTCGCGGCGACCGTCCAGCAACTTGCCAGGAAATTGACAGACATATAAATTGCTCCACAGCCAGGCCGTGTATCTTGTATCTTGTAGCTGCGCAGTCGCCGTCGCCGTCGCCGCGTGCTAGCCGAACGTTTGTCATGCACTCGGTTTTCCTTTTGTGGCAGCGACTACCACAAATGTATCTGCAACAAGTTGCTAACATCGACGTCGACGTTTGCGTCGAAGTCGCGAGTCGAACGAACTCGGCTTCAAAGCGCTTCGAGACTTTGCTGCGTGCAGTCGCAGAGTGCGCCTCAGATACAGATACGAAAACTACTTCGTTACGATCGCGTCTTCCAGATACATCTGCGTCGCGTGTGTATTGAAAAAAAAAAAAACTATTGAGTGTTGGTGTTGTTGTGTGTTCAAAGCGTGTAAATTAACAACGAACGCTGTAAGCTCTTTTACTTCTGACTAACTGTATCTCACGGATATCCAATCAATGTCAAGCAAATGTCGCAAAAGTTTTGTTTACTTTGGCTCACAACTAAAAATAAGCAGCATGCGAATGTATCTTTCAGATACAGCTACAGCTACATAAACAGCTGCCAGCCGCCCGGCATTCTTGTCGCTATTTGACGATAAAGATGCTCATAACATTGTTTTGATTGTGAGTCATCGCTCGGCCTGGCGGCTGACCAGCTCCAAAGGTCTTGACTTCGCCTAGATCGCCGCCAATCGATCGATCGTTTCGGCTGACTCAGTTCCTTGGGTTGAGCTGTTGTAGCTTTTGCGCCTTTGTTTTTTTGCCAAAGTCAATAATTGCACGGGCATCGGGCATGGAAATGGAAATGGGTTGCACAATCAAACAATGTTGTATTATAATCCATGTGCCATAAAGCTTATCTGTATCCAAATGAACTGACGGGCTTACGTAGCTGTGGATAACACATTAATAAATATATCAAATAGACAGGTAGTAACAAAAAAAAGATATATAAATATATGCATATTATTTGCTTGTTTTTTTTTATCGGAGTAGAAAAGTATTCAACAACAATTGGCAGCAAAATTTTGTGTTTAGTTAAACAATAGCTAATGATAAATAATATATATATTATAAATGCACTTACAGAAATTAGTGAGATTTTTTAAAGGGCTTTTAAATGTTTAACAAATATTAAAAAAAAAAAAAATTAATATAAAAAAAATTAAAATATAAAAAAATAAAATAAATAAATAAAACAGTAATCAATACTAAAATAAATCTAGGAAATATTGCACTTTAATTTATAAGGTCTTAAGCTTATTGTATGAAATTGTTAGTAATGAGTATAATTTATATTGAAATTAATAGTAATGAGAATTTAGTAAAAAAAATCTAACTAATTTTTTCTTAATTAAATACAATGCTGTTTAAAGTTTTATTTGGATTAACAAGGGGTAAAGAGAAGCTTTTGATGTAGTATAGATATTACTAAAATAATTTCAACTTACTTCTGTTCAAAGCTATTAGAGCTTTATTGGTTGGTTTAACTGTGTTTTAGGGATAGATAAGCCATTGAAATGTTTGATTGAGCAACCCATTGAAAACTGATGGATTGCAATTTGATTGACATTTGTGTGTGATTCATTTGGACAGAGCCAGCGAGCTATGCAAAGTGACTGAGTAGCCGCAGTAACAGACTATAAATAAATAAAATAAAGTAAAATAAAAGAAGAAGAAGACAATGGCCACAGCTTCGGCGAGTCCAGCGGCGATCAAGAATCCGCAGCTGAAGCGTGTCGTCTACTCCAAGTACCGGGAGCTGTTGGGCTCGTACAATGATAAGGCCAATGCCATCATTGAGACCCTGCCCGCTTATATGGTGCGCGAGGATCGTGGATTTCATCTCGAGCTGAATGGCAATGAAATTGGCCATGACAAAGCCAGCCTGGACACGTAAGTGGGTGTTGGGTGCAGGGTATCTAACAAACAGATGAAAAAAAATGCGCGATAAGCTGCTAAACAATTTCTATGTAAATATTTTCTTTAGCGACTGACGCAAGATTAGCTTTGTGGAATGTGCAAACCAAAATGGAGCACCCTGTAAGATGTTCCAGGTTCTATTTATAGACGCACTCGCCGCACAATGACTATCATTATGTCATGTTGCATGTGGCAGCTCTCAAGTTGTCTGTATCTGTGTGCCTGTGTGTGTGTGTGTGTGTTTGCCCTTGATCTTGAACTGGCAACTTCTGCAAGGAGCCAATCCAGTTTTCTACTTCGTTTTTCTTTTTTTTTTTATTTGCACATTTTTGCACGCTCATTTGCATGCGGGCTAAAAAAAAAAAAAAAAAAAGTGAAAATGTAAATTGTACAGATGTTTTTTTTTTGTGTGTTGCCAACAATTTCTTTGCATCACGCATGCCAGCAGCTGCTAATGGCAAATAATATTTCAACATTATATTTTTGGCATGCCTCGATATATACGTTTATATGGCTATATGGCTATATGGCTATATGGCTATTTTTGGCTGTAAATGCAAATTGCAAATTGCGAATGTCAAAAATGATGCAGCATAAATGATTCACGCTGGCTGAATTAGTTGCTTTAGGTCTTGACCGACTTGTGCACTTGGCCAGCGAGTGCTTCCTGCTGCTGCCAGGTTGACACTTTAATTGCCGACACTGTCAAAATCAGCTGCTGCTGCTCCAATTGCCGCCCTGTTTCCTGACAGATTGACGTCACCAGACGACGCCCGATCTTTGTTCACAACCTATTTTTCTATATAGTTCTAAAAACTTTTTGACTTGTCTCGATTTGTTTCGAGACACGTGTGCCCAAAAAAAAAAGCATAAATAATAAATACAAAATGGGCTGTGACGTCAGTTCAATGCAAGGACAACTAAAGCTATTAAGCTTTTAAGTGTTATTTGTCTTTTCATAAAATCATTAAAAAGCTTTTTAGTTTGTTTTCAAATTATATTAGATATAAAAATATTTCAATAAATCTTTATGTGGTTAAAATATATTAAAATGTCAGCTTATTTAGATTATAAAAATCTAAATGAATTGAAATAATAATAATAACATATACTCAATACTTAACTAAAAGTTGTTAATCAATTTTATTAAAAAAATGATTGGAAAAATGTTGTTTATCAATAAGAAAAATTTATATTAAATATACTTGAATAGTGAAAGCTATAAATAAATTCTAGTAGTTAATGAGCTTAAAGCCTTTAACTTTGTTGTATTTATTTGACAACGTTTTTCGTTAAATTTCTTTCAAAGTAAATAGCTTAACTTCATTTAAATTTATTTTAGTATAAATTCAAATATTTACAAAGAAATGATTTTATTTATATAACAAATTTTGAACTGGAAATTAAGTAATTAAATACTCAGCCTGTATAACGATGTCAAGTTAAAAATCAATGTTTATTATTTAATTAAGAGAAGCCTTTCTAGTTTTCGTAAACACTTTCGAAACATGAACTTTTTTTCTTAAACTTCGCCTAGTTATTTGTTGTCGGCTTTTCTCCGCATAATTTACTTAATTTAGTTGCGTTTAATGTCAACATTTTGCTAATTAAAAACTGTACACAACACAGGCCCAGAAAGCATAAGATGGCCAGCCAGTTAAGCCAAGAAAGAAAGTGATGGGCAGCTGCTGCTCTCTTGGCCAGCATTGGTATTGGGGTTCTGAAAAGTGGTCAGGCCTGTTAGCTGGTTGGTCTGTTAGCCTGTCGCCTGTCAGCTTCATTAGTTTTTATGTGTACACACACACACACACACACACACACACACACACACACACACACACACACACTTAATAGAGTACTCGCATGAACGGTGCGTAAATGATGCGCTTTTAGCTGGTTGGCCAAGTGGGTCAGGCGAACAGGAACAGGTGGTGTGCAAGTGTTGCCAGCACTTGAGCTAAACAACCGCAAATGCGAAGGCAGACCACACACACACACACACACACACACACACAGAGAGAGAATTGCAAAACAGCACCCACAACTGTCGAGCCCACAAACCGCTTTAGATGCAAATTGGAGCGAGTGCATCAATGTCAAATCCAAGCCCAACTTATGACGTAACTGCCAACTTGCGGTCGTTGACAAAGGCGGCACTAATTAAGCCCCAAACGAGTGTATAAACAACATATACATATATATTTTTATATAGTGTGATATGCTGCCTTTCCATATAAAATCAGTTGCAATTATGGCCAGCTATGCGAACGACTTGAACTTGTCATTGATCACATCTTGTCCAGTTATTAGCTAAAGTTTAACGCTCCAACATTTTCCAGTCGCAGTCCAAAATTGTAAGGTCGTTCAGTTAGTTTTTTTTGGCTCATTTCCAGCTGACGTGCTGACGTGCTGACGTGCATTGACACTGGTCCAGGCCAGGCTAACGACTAACGGCCAACTTTTATGGCCAGCTGGGAAATGCATTTTCAACTAACTGTTTTTGTTTTTTGTGCATTTATAATTTGTTTGCTAATAGTCGCTGACCATTTACGGGGGCGCAGCTATAAGCATTATTATTATTGTTTTTTATTAAAGCCTGACAAGCCTAGAAAACTGCCAGATTGCAAAATGTTGCTATTTCCTACTCAGTCAACAAAAGGCGGCAGTAAAACTGAATAACTACATATATAGTAAATATATATATATATATATATATATATATAATACAAGTTAAGATAATATATTTAGTTTGAATTTGCCGTCGAGCTATTTCTTAAAAAATGTTGCCTTGGGCTTCAATTGCAATCATATATATTTTTATATATATATTTAATTTTTTTTTATTGGAACCTAAAAATATGTTCAATAAATGTTATTTAAAAGTCTAAAAGTTACGCTTATGTTTTAGCTTTAAACAACCTCTATTCATATCTGCATTTATTCCCTATAATTATTCTCTATCTATAAAGTTTTTATAGCCCTTGTCTGAACAAACAAACATATATAAAAATGTGCCTTTCATACATAATTTAAATGTGGATATTAAATCTATTTTTAGTTCAGAGAATGTCTTTACAGTAAAAAGAAATACAAAAGAACTAAAACAAATTGTTGGAGAACTATTGAATGAATATTTCCATTGACGCTGTCTGGGCTTAATGTGTTTTCAATCATTTTATAATTGCCGTTTTTTTTTCCTCACTCGAGTTCCATCTGTCAAGCTCTCACTTTCAACAATCGCTTGTTGTGGCCCTCGGCATTGCACTTCAATAAGAAAAGTGGCTATAAATGCCAATGGCAGCGTCTTCAGTTTACTTTCCCCCGAAGACGAAATAAAAAAATTGGCTCATTGAACTGTCGACGAGGCGGACTCATTAGTCAGCGAACTTGGCCGAACTTGGAGCGTCAAAATTGAACAGTCAATAAAAAAAGATTAGGCCAAAAATTATGATAAATAGCCAGACAAAAGACCACAAAATTAACATGAAAATAAAACATTTCAAAATATGCTAATGAAGCTTTTTCTCTCTCTTTTAGTTATGGACAGCGAGGCGGAGGCGCCGGCGGAGGTGGAGGCTATGAGGCGCCCGCCTGCGTTCAGAACGCAATGATGACAAAAGACAAGAAGCCCTTCACGTACACGCCCGGCGGCATCGATCTCTCGCAAATCCGTTCGGAGCGCATGGCCAAGCGGCTGGCGCGCAATGCGCAGGCGGAGGGCGCCACTGGCGCCTCCCAACAGAACAGACCCTCGCCGCAGTCGCCGCAATCGCCGGTCGCCAGCGCGGCCAGCTCCATGGGCGCTGCGGCCATGGGCATGCCTTTTCAGGTGCTGCCGCCGCCGCCGCCGCCGCCGCAGCCACAGATCGGTAAGAATGGCAATATTGCAGCACCCCCACCGCCACCCCCACAACAAAGCACATTAGCACCACCAGCTGGCAGAGGCAGTGCGCCCGGTTCGCCGGCAGCGGCCCGCAAGTCGCCGACGCCGCAACGTTTTGAGCCGCCGCCGCTCGGCTTTCGGCCGGAGATTAAGATTCCCGTTAATCCGATGGCGGCGCTGCGGAAGGTGCCGCCGCCCGTTGAGAAGAACACCTTCTGGAAGGATGAGTATTGCAAGGAGCGCTCCAAGAGCCCCCTGCCGGAGCCAGCAAGCCAACAAAACGGCAATTCCAACTACAACAACAACAACAACAGCAACAACATCAGCCAAGATGCCGTTGATGGTGAGAGACGCATCATTTCGCTGGCTTTTGGTTATGGTTTCTTGGGTTACTCTAACGCCATCTGTCCAAGTGGGCCAAAGTTCACCTGGTACTTGATTCTTGGCCCGCAGCTCGCCTCATGTTGCTCGCCGGCTAAATACTAAGCGGTTTCTGGTGCTTTAAAACGACATTCAACTAACCCCTCGACATCAAGCGGCATTTTCTATTGGCATTTCCCACTAACGGCACTAAAAACTATATCAGAATATTTTATTTTTTTATAATTATGCTAATCTTGAATTCTTTGTTAATGCAGCCTACAAATCAGCAGGCAATGGAAACAGCTACAGTCCCTACGTACAGCAGCAGCAGCAACAATCGCCCGCAGCAGCTGTGCAGCAGCAGCCAACGCCGCCGCCAACACCACCGCAGCAGCAGCAGCAGCAGCAGCCGCGGCAGGAATTCCGCAGCGTGGCGATGCCGCAGTCGCCAGCTGTTAATGTCTACACGCGTCAAACGGAAAGTCCGCGTTCGCCCTTCGAGTTGCAGCAGCAGCAGCCGCAGCAGCAACGTGCAACTGAAAGTCCCTTCCGTTTTGCACAGCAGCAGCAACAGCAACAGCAGCCGCCGCAGCAGCAGCCACGTCCACCCACTGCAATTTCTCCGCTGGCACAACAACAACAACAGCTGCGTCCATCACCAGCAATTTCGCCACTAGCTCAGCAGCAGCAGCAACCACAGCAGCAGCAGGCATCTCAAACTGTGCCTTGGCGCACGCAACGTGCTCAGCCCGCTGGACAGCAGCCAACGCATCCACAGCCCATTTACAACAATGTGCAGCAACAGCAACAGCAACAACAACAACAGCAGCAGCAACGATCTCGCGAAGTTTTCAGCCCAGCCAGAATAGAGCCAGCAGCAACATTCAACGCACAACAACAACAACAACAAAACTTTGGCAATCAGCAACCTCAATACCAAGGAGCTAAGCCGGTGAGTAGCCATTGTGTTTTAGCCCGTTCCACTTTGGCCTTTAACTTAGTTACTCACCCCGAGCAATGTTGCCCAATTCAATTTATTAACACACACGGCGTATGAGTAATATTTTGAATAGCATCCACGAAACGAGTGTTAATTGAGTAATTAAAGCGTGTAAATGCAAATGTTCAATAAGTTCATAAAAAACGAGTGAATGTAGACTACGTAATACCCTGTAGTTAGTTTCGGCAAGTTGTTTATATATGTATATATTGAGGAGCACATTTATACTATATTTTGTAAAGAATTTAATTAAATTTTATTCTGTTTGCCATAAACTCTCTGATTTCTTACGATTACATTAAACCTCTTATCGACTGTATTAGAGCATACAGAAATTGTTAATTTTACGATCAGTTTTCTGCATTTGATATAATGTAAAATTCATTGAATACTCGAATACTCGCGGAAGCATTCGAACTATTTTTAAAATCTTTGCAGCAGCAACAAAGATTCGTTCAGCAAATTGAACATTGAACGCATTCCGCGTTTGCAGCTGCTAAAATTTAGGCGCTAAAATTAGAAAATTTGCCAAAGGCCAAACACGAATTTTGAACTTGAGCAGTTTGGCAGTTGGTTGTGTCAATAATAAGTTGCTACAGATGTATAGAAAATAGTGCCGAAAACACATGTAATTGAAGGCATTCAAAAGATATTTATAAAACGAGCAGTTTACAAAAATTAATAGCTCTCAAATGCTGTCCATTCTTTGTATACCCTGTAAATTGGCGAGTCAAGTAGATTATATATTTTTAAATTAAATGATTAATTAAATTGTATTTGCAATCTGTTCTGTTGCTCTGCATAGGCGACTAATTTACAAATCTCTTAACAAATTTAAACTCATTAAATGGTTTAAGCTACAGTGAGCACAATCCATATATTTAAATATTTACATTTATGTTTTAGACTATTTTATTATTCTACAATTCAAGTCTCAGTATTTGACTTGGCCATAAAATACAGCAAGAATGAGTATCCTAATTAGACATTATGACACATATCAGTCATATATTTCAATCCACAAAGAAATATAAAATGATACAATTTTATAACCAAAGCCAAACTCATTATATGATCTTAGCAATAGACAAGATTTCGAGTCAAAGGCCCCAACAGAAAGTATTCGTTAAATTAAATTACGTTTAGTATTTAATACTCGATTTAATATGATAAATAAATAAATAATAAATATTATGATACTTTATCATACAAAATTGCCATACATACAATAGCATCTTTTTAAGACTCATTAGAGTTCTTCCCTTCCTTTCCATGACTCCTTTATTTATTTATTTATTTAATGAATGAGGTTGACTTGACGTGTGTCAACTTAAGTTACTAAAGTATAAACAGAAAAAAATTACTTGCTAAAATCATAAAGAAGTTATAACTATTTCTAAAATCATAAAGAAGGTATTTCCTGTTCTCAGCAAGATGTTGTCAATGATAATAAATAAAACAGATAAATAGGCAGGATTAATTAAAATAAATATTTGTATATTAATGTAAGTTTAAATTAAATTTAAAATAAAAAAAATGAACATAGGAAACACAAAAATTATAACATAAATTAAGTATTAAAAAAATATATATGTAGATATATAGATCACTGATCCAATATGGTAAATATGGAGGCAGTCCAGCAAGCTGTGTCCTTTCTTATAGTAGACGGTGATCAGAGAGAGAAAGTATTTGATTTAAGAGAGAGAGAGAGAGAGAGTTTTAAACAAGTTCCTTCTTTTCCTTATAGACCAACGTTGGCTCCCTTTATATTGCTCCACTGGCGCAGCCCACTGAGCCTCAAGCCCAGCGCCTTTTGCTGCAGCAGCAGCAATCGGGGGCACGTGACTCGCCCATGCGGCAAATGCCACAACAGCAACAACAACAACAACAGCAGCAGCAGCCGCAGCAGCAAGTTGCCGGCCAGCCACTGCGCTGGTTGAGCTCACAGCCTGCGTCCAAGGAGCAGGCGCCCTGGGCACGTCCCGAGGAGAATGGCAATGTGGTGCCATCGACACTGCGACAGGCGACGCCGTCGGCGCCAACGCAGACGCAGCCCACAACAAGCTACTATCAGCCACAGGTGGCACAGGGCAATGGCTATGCAACAACAACAACAACGTCGCCCGGTCAGAACTTTGGCTCGAATGCCCAGAACAGCGGTCTGCGCCTGCAGATTACCAGCAATGCCAACAACGGCAGCCAAAGTGGACCAAGGGTAACTTAATTTAACTTACAGGGTATTCTTAGTGCAGTTGTTAATTGTTTGACTTTTAGGAACGCATCATACCCATTACTTTGGAGCAGACACCAACTTATGCCGCCGCACAGCCCAACTTTGGTGGTAAGTTGTCAGATTTGCAGTAAAGCTAACTTGTTTCTGTGTGCGCTTCTTCTAAACCCTAAATGTTTGTCACTAAACCTAAGCCCCCTTGTAGCATTGTTCCCCCTTTCACCCCTCTTATACCCGAATGCGAACCCACCTTCCCACGAAACTGCCCGAATGTTCCAATCTGTGTCACTTTCCATTGTCGATATCAATATGTGTCTATGTATACTCTCTCTATTTCCTACGAAAAGCGCCTGCTGGCCACATAATACGCTCAGCTAATCAATTTGTCGATCAAGGTTACAACAACTATCCAACGTCAGCGGCCCCACAACAACAACAACAACAACAATTCGTTGCCAACAACAACAGCAACAACAGCAACTCAACACGCATAATACCCATTGCGATTGAAGGAGGTCGCGGAGGTCCTGTCTCCCAGTCGCCCGTCGTCCTGCAAAAGTAAGTACAGTTTGGTGTTTGTAACAAACTCAGCCTTTTGTGCTTTACCAACACTAAACAGCTACCCAGCACTAATGCGTTTAAATCTTGTGCTTCTTTACAAAAACAAAAACAACAACAAATATAACAACTTTTAGTGGCAATTACAATTTGTGTGTGCATCAATGTCCGCTCGAGGCTGAGATTCGCTACAGAAAGAACCGACTCAGGTAGTTAAGTCACAGTCGTCGTCGTCGTCGTCGCAGCCCAGTTAACAAATGCATAAACAAAATATAAACTTCAATTTGTACTCATTAATGTTGTTAAACGCGACTTGAAGCAGTTTAAATCAGAGAAACCCAAAATTCTTTGTGTTTAAATCAAGTTAAAGCAAGCTCAAATTCAAATTTCATTTTATTTAAATGAAAAGTTCTTAATTCAGTCATTTTTTTGCTTACTCATATATAAAATATTTTATTTTGTTTTACCTTTCGAAGCAAAGTTCTTAATTTGCTCATTTTTTGTCTTCGTCAAAATAAAGTTCTTAATTTTATAATATTTATTGTCTCACTTAAATATAAAATATCTTAAATACATTGATTTCCTTTTAAGAATAAAGTTATTGATTTATTCATTTTTTTGTCTTAGTCAAATATTACATATTCAAATTTCCCTTTAAAAATAAACTTTTCAATTTTATAATATTTTTGCTTCATTCTAATATAATATTTGATCTTATAAACATTATTTTCCCTTTAAAAACAATGTTCTTAATTTATTCATATTCTTTTTGTCTTACTCAAATATTAAATATTCAAATTTCCCTTTAAAATCAAAGTTCTCAATTTTATAATATTTTTATATCACTCAGATATAAAATATTTAATCTTAATAATATTGTTTTTAATCTATTTATTTTTTTTGTCTTACTTAAATATAAAATATTAATTTAATAAACATTGCTTCCCTTTAAAAACAAAGTTCTTAATTTATTCATTTTTTTGTCATAGTCAAATATTAAATATTTAAATTTTCCTTTAAAGTTTTAAATTCTATTATATTTTTGTCTTACTCAAATATAAAATATTTTATCTAATAGATATTGTTTTTCCTTAAAAAACAAAGTTCTCAATTTTATAATATTTTTGTATCACTCAAATGTAATATTCAATTTTATAAACATTGTTTTCTCTTTAAGCATATTTTGTTTGAGTGTAAATTATTTTATAAACTATTTTAAATATTATTTTTGCAAACTAAGTTAAATACAATATTTAAAAAATTTTACCACTGACTGAGACAACTTTACAAGCATAGAAAATATTTATAGCATTGATTATGAGTCCTCCAGGAAATGTCTATTTGAAAGTAACTTTAAGAATCACTTTCCATAACTGCTTCAAGTCCATTCAATTATGTTGTTAAATGTTGTATGTGTGTGTGTGTGTTTACTTTACTAGCATAATTTAATTCTCTTGTAATTTGCAAGACATTTTCTTGACATGAGCTCATCATACAACACCTGGGCAACAATTACAATAAAGTCGCGCATTATTTACTTACATGCTAAATTCTCGACATCGAATAATATTTTCATCAACACCCAAGACACGATTTGAGTCACTTTCAGACATAAACTTCGAGTGCATGCTAACATAACAACATAAGCTAACAATCGGCTATGTCTACTTGCAGCGATCCACGCTCACCGCCCATTCAATCGAAATCGTTTAGAATATTGCAAAAGATAACCGACACGGTGGACGACGGCAGCGGCGATGCCCGGCAGGAGTCGCCCCAACAGCAGGTCCACCTGGACATGGAGCCGCCCCAGCTGCAGCGTCCTCAGTTCGCTCGCCAGATGAGCGCCCAGCAGGCGCGCAATAGTCCCACCATTGAACAGATGAGGCGCCTGCAAATCTCCCAGGATCAGCAGTCGGGCACGCCTCCAGCCTGGTGCCCGCAAGGTGAGCTCTCACTTTCCCACACTCTCTAGCGCACTGGAATGGTAAGCATTTGGTTGCCCCTCCTCTCTCTCCCTCGCTCTCTCTCATCTCGTCTTCGTCGTCGTCGTCTTCGTCTCAGCCTGGGTTGTGGTCGTGGGTTCGGTCTTTAGTCTAACCCCAAATTGGACACTTTACCCTTTACTAAAACTACGCTTCCATCATTCGGAACAAAAGAACTAATACGCTTACTGTGTGTCTGTCTGTGCCGTCAAAATACGGCACCGCCTTAGTATTCAAATCAAAATTTGCCAGCACTACTAAGCCAAATAAAACTGGTTAAGACTGCCAAACAAAAGTCAGATAAAAAAAAGAATCACTAATAGACCGCTGTGAAATCGCTTCTTCTTTTAGGTAACGGCGTATCTACACAGAACCGCTTTACACCACAGCGTTCTTTATATGGTAAGTCGAAGCTTACACTTAGAGAAAACAGCTCTTCTAAGTTCAAGTTTGAGCGCTGTTAAATTCTGTTGTTAAATCTTGTTAAGTAAAGATTGAATAATTATCAGTTTTAGTATTAGGTATTTTTGTTAACCTTAAATTAATAAATAAAGATCAAATAAAAATAAAATAAAAATAATTAATTAAATTTATATTAGTTCTCAGTATGCAGTCATGACCAAGGTTCGAATCCCAAACTAAGTATACGGAAATAGGAGAAGTTTTTTTAAGATATTTATTTTATTGATTTCTTATTTGAATACTAAGCATTCAAATTTACTTAATGATAATATAAAAACTTGGGCTCGAATATTAAGTGTATGAATGTAGCTTTAGTTGTTAGTCGATAGTCATATCAGTCAAAGCTAGCATAAGATAGCATATTTTATTTAATTTTTTCTTTTATTTAATTATTTTATTTTTTATTGGAATACCAAGCATTCAAATTTACTTTATGATAATATAAAAACTTGGGATCGAATCCAACACTTAGTGTCTAAAGGTAGCTTTTCTTTTCAGTCGATAGCCACAGCAGTCAAAGCTGGAATTAGAAAGCATATTTATTTAATTATTTTATTTATTTTTAATTTGAATACTAAGCATTGAATTTTACTTCATGATAATATAGAAACCTGGGTTCAAATTCCACACTTAGTATATGGATGCAGCTTTAGTTGTTAATTGAAAGCTTTAGCAATCAAAAATTTACGTAATAATAATGTAATAAAAACCTGGATTCGAGTCCCACATTAAATGTATGGAGGTAGCTTTAGTTTTTCACCGAAATCATAGTTAAATATGTTGATTGATAATTTGAAGAACCAGGGTTCAAATCCCAGAATTAGTGTATAAATGTGTACTAGGTTTAGTTTTCAGTCAAAAGTTAGTACAAGAAAGCATTGTAAAATTATCTTAATGGTAACCTTAAAAGCCTGGGTTCGAATACCAGGCTTTTTTAGTGTATCGATGTACTAGTATATAGATATACTTAGCATTATAAATTTACTAATGATAATATAAATAATCTTGGTTTAGAATTCCAGCCTTTAGTGTATGGTTATAAGTTTAGTCTTTAGTTAAAATCTAGAACAAGAATATATTGTAAGATATACTTAATGATAATTTAAAAAACGTTTTTGACTGCGCTTGTACTTGATTGATTTTCTCGTTCTATATTGAAGTAACTTCAATTTAATCATCTTTTTCTGCAGATACACCCCAACAACAACAACAACAACAACAACAACAATATGTGCCAGCTAGTGAACAACAGGCACCGGAGCCTAAGAAATATACCGGTAGCGCAATACCGAGTCGATCATTTAAAATTTTACAGGCAATGACAACACCAGAAAATGCCGGTAAGTCCAATTTGGCTAACGAGATATATATATATATACGAATACACTGCAAGAAATTGGGTTAATTGCAATTATTATTTTCCACACAAACACACACACATACACCTAAGAAATCAAATCAAATCAGCAATACATTGTATATATGCCATAAAGCACTCACTAACAAAAGCACACATACACATACAACACACACATACACTAGCACACCTCTGTTCACATTTATATGTACACCTGCATCATGTTATATTATTGATTGTTTTTGTCTTTTGAGAGATTTCACCTTTCTTGAATTTCACACTTTTCGATATGTTTTGCATTTAAAGTTCGACAAACTATGCAGGCCATGTTTTTAAGGTTTCTTTTCGGAATAATGCATGTTGGATCCGCGAAGAGTTTCTCGTACATCTTAAATATAGATCGCACACATACCACTTAGTTATTTTGTACACCTGCCTCATGCATTCACCGCCATCAAACGTCCATAGCCACAAAACATGCATACATACATACATATATATATACATGCTGGAATGTGTATAGAATGTATATAGATGCCTGATTCACAGTCCAAATTGTTGGTGTATTGAACATAATATGCACTCTCACCGTGTCTATATTTCTTTTCTTCTTTCTTTTTTTTATTTTTGATAACCGTGCACCAAAAACCGACCTCAGAACATAAAATTCACACCGAGCTGGACTCGGATTTGGAAAATATTGAATTGAACGAAGCCAATTATAATAATAATAATAATAATAATCATAATAAAAACAATAATCATAATCTTAATAATAATAATAATAATGAGAATAATAAGAGTAACCATAACCAAGAAATTAACAGTAAACGCAATAAACGTTACAGTTATGCATCAGCCACACCCACCCCACCGCCCAGCACACACACACACACGAACACCTCATCCAACACATACTCATCCAACTCATCGCTTAGTTCAGATAGTTCTTGTCCAGCACAGCAGCAGCAGCAACCAGAACGCTCCCAATCGGTGCCTCCGCATTATCCCTATGCTTATGGTTATCCCTTTCCCTGGTATATGCCGCCTCCACCCCAGCCCCAGCCCCAGTCCGCTCCGGGTCAGGCCAATGGGGAACCGCCCCAGGTCGTCAACTGGCCCTATCCCTATCCCTATCCACCGCCCATGCCTGCAGCGGTGGACGGCAAGCAATCGGATGCCTATCCACCCTATCCGTATTACTATCCCTACTATTTGCCTCCACCACCAGCGTATGGTCAGCCTCCGACCACCGCTGATGGTCAGCCTCAGAGCTATCCTCAGTTTGTGCCGCCCTACGGGCCCTATCCCTATCCGGTAGCGCCCAGTTTCAGCCAGAGCTCGACCGAGAGTCGAGCCAGCAGCGTTCTGCCCGACATCATAATAACGCCCAGCACCGACGATATGCCCTCCCAGGTGATAATGCAGCACCACATCAAGGTCGAGCCCCGCGAGCCGCCCAAGCGTGCGCACTCCGTTGAGATCGAGGAGCTGGTTAGCCGTCCCAAGACGCGCAACATCTGCAGCAACAAGGAGGAGGTCATCGATATGCTCAGCCAGCGGCTGGCCAACATCAATAAGATCGCTGGGGGCAACACCCAAGCGAATCTCTCGAAGCAGCTGCAAAAGAGCTATGCAGGCGAACAGTTGAAGGAACTTGGCGTCCGTTCGCCCAGCGAGAATGCTTCGCCCGTGCAGATCACCACAATGCTGGATGATAATGATAGCGACACTGAGGAGAGCAGCGACGAGGAGGAAGAGGACTCAGATACACCCAAGCACGGAGGTCGCAACTCTCCCTCACCGCTGCAGGCCATCAAGTCGGTAACCAATGTGCAGGTCTACAAGGGTTTGGGCAAAATGCCCGTGGAGCAGTCGGAGTCCGAGAGTGAGGATGAGGATGAGGACGTTACGACCGCCGACGAAATGGTCGATGAGGAAGAGCAAGTGGAGGAGGAGCAGGAGTGTCTGATTGAGGAACTGGACGATGACTATATTGTCGAGGAGGACCTCAGCACCATCTACGAGGAGGAAAGCGACCTCGAACGCAGCAGCAACTACGCCAGGACAGTCATCAATCGCAATGGCTCCAGCGTCAGCGATGCTTCAATTGGCGATCGCCAAGTCGACGAAGACGACGATGACGTGGACCGGCAAATAGAGGACAATGATCGAGATGAGGTCAATGCTGATGACGACGACGACGACGAATCGAATTCGGTAACTGTTCGTCTGCCACTTCGCTTCTCCTTCAGTCGCAGCTCCAACGACGAGAACATAGCCACCGTTGAAGTGGGCAGCACCACACAGATTGAGGAGAAACGTCCATCAATCAGCCAGGACAGCAAACGGAATTCCTTCAGTGTGGCCAGGCTAGAGAGCGAGGATGAGGAGGATAATGATTGTGAGGTCAGCGTTACCATCAGCTTGTCCAACTCCTCACGTTCCAACTCAGTGGAGAAGTCCTCGCTACCACAGAATAACTGCGCAGCTGACAAAATTCTGAGTAGTGCTCGAAGGATCAGCAATGAAGATGTCTCTACCTCCTTTTCCCTGGGCATGCGCAACAAGTTCGCCGCGGAAACCCAGAGCGGAGAGTTAACCAACAACATTGCTAAGCTGGAGCCAAAAGAAGTCGAGGACAGCTCGGCAGCACCCAAGGAGGAGTTTGATTTCTTTGCCACGCTTCTGGCGACCAAAATGCAAGCACAGAAAATGATGGAACAGTCCAAGAGCTATTGGAAGACGACAGAGGCCAAGCCAGAAGAGCAGGCCAAGGATCCTGCCCAAAAGGACGCTGTAAAGCTGCGTGTGAAAGAAAGCGAAGAAGACACCAAGCCGCCCAGACCGAAATCGTGTGACATAACAAAGACTCAGGCTTCCTTGGAGGCGGCCACAAATAGCTTCTGGTCCACGTTTGCCACGGCCGCCAAGGAACCCGAATCTCTACCTGAGCCCGAGCAGTCGGCAGAAGAGATTGACTTCTGGACAAGCGTCGAGAAGAGCAAGGATGAAAGTCAGTGGATCAAGAAGCAGAAAACTGTTACATACACCCCACTGAAAAAGGAAACGGTGGCCAAAGTGGAGCATTGGACGACCACCCTGAGAGCCAAAGTGGAATACATGCCCCAGTCCCAGTGTGCTGAAGTTCACTTCGTGGTGGAAGAAAAGCCTGAAGTTGAAGAAACACCTGAGGAGGAAGAGGACTTCTGGGCCTCGGTGGAGAAAGCGAAATCCGAGAAGAGCATCAACCAGACCGTAGAGAATCTGGAAAGAGACTTTTGGGCAGATCAAGATGAAAACGCCGTTGAAAATGCAACGAATCCAACTGAAGTGGAGGAGGATATGGATTACTGGGCCGACATAAAGTCCTCAGAGAAAGAGATCAACGAGACCCACTTTCAATTCGATCCCACAAAATACCCCGAGGAGCCGCGCGAGGTGGACACCGATGAGGAAATTGATTTCTGGGCAGAGATCGAAGCGAATTCCAAGTCGGACGACGAGGATGTTACCTTCCACAAGTCGGCCACATTCTGGGCGCGTAAGGAACGCCAAAACTCGGTGGAAGAAACACCTTATAAGCCCGTGGAGACGAAAGCTTTCCGTGCCAAGCTGCCCGACGAGCCAGCGGTGAAAATCGATGTGTGGGCCACTTTGGAGGCAGCTCGTGGAGACGAACCCGTGATCGTTGATCCAGTTGTGGAAGAGGAGCACATTCTGGCCGGCCAATACGAAGAGCTTGAGCACGGCACCGACCCCGAAGAGGAGCCACCAAAGATCGAGCAGTGCACGCAGAAGGCCTCCGAGAGCAATCTCAGCCGGATGGACACCATGTCGTTGGCATCGATGCACGAGCCAGCCACCGTGCACACCTGGATGCCCTACGAGCAGGTCAACGAGGAACAGGCAGGGGGCGAGGAGCCCGACTTCTGGGCGGACATCGAGCAGGAGCGCGAGAAGAACGAACAGGTCGAGGAAGCCGAGCAGAAACGTCACAACTATCGCCAGGCGATGGCCTTCTTCAACACCTCCATCGATGACAACAAAATGCAGCAGAAGCCGCAGCCCAATCGTAGCAGCGTCATCATGGAGGCCGAGGAACCAGCCGACTTCAGCCTGGGCGCACCTGGCGAATATGAGCTCGTCGGCGAGGATGGCGTCGTCATGGAACAGCATATACCACAAATCCCAAAGAATACCGAAGAAGAGGAACGCGGTGCGACCACGCCGACCAATCAGCTGCCCGAGGTGTATGTGGAACCAGAACCAGAGCGAACAGAAAAACCCCTAGTCAATGGCCTGCCCGATCTTGGCGTGAACAAGTTTACAGAGGCGCCCAAGATTTCAGTGCGCGAACGCATCAATGTGTTCGAGACGAGTCCTCAGAGTGGACCCAACAAGGCGCTGGCCAGCCAATCGTTGTCGGTGGACAGCGGTCATGGTCATGGGAAGGGCCAGCTGTCGCGGAACAGCAGCACACAGCGCTCGGAGTCGGAGATCGAGGAGGATGACTCGGGCGTGACGGACATGAATCGCCAGCTGTCGGAGACGGACACCGAATCGGAAAGCTTCCCGGAGCTGCGCAAGATGACCAGCTATCAGCGCGCGGCCACACATTCCAGACTCTTCAAGCTGCTGCAGGACGAGAACGATGTGCCCGAGGCAACTACAGCCGGCCAGGCGGACGAGTTCCAGCTGAAGCCCAGCAGACGCAAGATCGTGCACAATGTGTCGATTACACGCAGACAGAATCCGAATGCGCTGGCCGAGGCCGAGTCGATGACGGAGCGAAGGGAACGCCTGTCGCTGCCGCTGCGCAAGAACACCAGCATCGATGCGGACAATCCCTCCACGCCCAACAGCCCCGCCTCGCCCATTGTGGGCCCCTCGCCCAGCAAGCAGCGCGTGGTCAGCGACAAGCTGGTCAACGAGCTGGTCCAGAGTCTGCTGCTCAAGAGCGACAGCACGCATCTGCGCAAGCTGCCCATGGAACGGCTGCAGGCGGCGGCCAAGCGCGCCCTGGCCGAGGAAATGGACTCCGTGGAGAACAGTTCGCTGGACAGCACGCCTGCTCTGACCCCCAAGCAGGACAAGGAGTATGCTGACTACTACAGCAGCTGGACCGAGGCCAGCGGCGGCGAGGAGATTGTGCCCTCGAAGGCGTTCCGGGCACTGCAGGATCCGCGACGCAGCCCATGGACGGTGCGCTGTCCGCGTGTGCTCAGCTCCAAGACCATCAATCGGGATCTGGCGCGTGTCACTGAGTCCCCAGAGATCCTCAGCAGTCGCGGCAGCAAAAGTCCCGAATGCTTTCGACAACAGTCCAGGGAACACTCCGTAAGCAGCTGGCGCAAGCTGTAGAAATTGGGCGGGGGATTAGCTCCTCTTGGGTATTTAGCTAGGGATTGGGGGTTCATATATGTATAGATTTAGCATTTTTGGGGTCTGGACTTCGGCCGGACCGACGGAATCGACGGACACTGCCCGCGTTAAGCGGTTATTGCATTTCTCATCTCTCAAACTCATCACATCACATCACATCACGATCATTGCACATTGTACAATATGACAGCACTCAGACTAATGATAAACTAAATATCTAATGAAAAATGTATATAAACAAACTGAAATTGAAACCAAAGAAAAATCGTTCATTCGTTCGTTCGTTTGTTATCTCAATTAAAATCGCAAATTCTTCGCCAGTCATTTCTCAATTCGACCAATTGTATTCTCAAATCGAACCGAATGAAATATCAAAAACACAATGAAAAAAACATAACAAACAGAAGAAAAAAAAAACAAAATATGCAAACCACAAAAAAATGTCTCTATCAAATCGCCACAATAAAAAACAATTTCATCAACTCAATGATTTTGTAAAACTCGTTCAAAATCCAAAGGTACCTAAATTAAATTAAAATGTATATCAAACCCAAAAAAATTTGAACTAATTTCTCTTTAATGTTCTCATTATATATTTCAAATTTGCCCTCTTTCTATTCTATGTATTTCTTTTATTTTGCCGCTATTTAATTTTTTTATATTAATTTTTACATGTGCCGTATTTCTTAATTAATAATTTGTTGCGACAAATATTTGCGATAGTCATATTTTTTAAAAAAAAAAAGTACATATAATCTAAATAAAAAAACCCAATTAACCAGGTTTGTATCTGAACAATGTTGCAAAATTAACACTCTCAAATATTTCCCCGTAGCTGCCCAAAAACTCTATTAACCCCATTTAGATGTACTTTTTCTTATTCAAAGTTGGCTTGATTAAAAACCCAGTTAAAAGAAACAAATTGAAACAAGTGAAACAAAAAATGTCTCATCGCAAATATTTTTTTATCAATTATTATTTATATTTCCACAATGCTTTCTTTTTAATAAAAAATTGGAACATAAACAAATTGTGGAGAGTAAACTCCACCTTGAAGAAAATGCTGAACAACGAATGAAGATTTTTTTTCTTGCATTAGTAAAACATAAAAAAAAAAAAAAAATACCAAACCATAAAAGAACATCAACCAAAGAAAATTGTATAATATAAAAGTAACATTTAACCATTCATGAGTTTACAATACATAATTGAATGTTTCTTTTTTATATACTTCATTAACTTGTTTTTACACACAATTAAAAAATATATATTCTTAACAAAAATTAATCGTTTTAGTTAATGATATCAAATGAATATATGAATGGCTTTTTTCCCCAAAACAAATTGAAGATAATTTGCATTCAATCAAATTAAATACAAAAGTTAAACAAAAAGAAAAAATTTAAACATTAAAGGTGAAGTTTCCTCTCGAAGTTCTGTTGCCTGCTTTGCACTGCTGAAATTATTAAAATGTTTTTTATTTGCCGCTTCATTTATGTTTTACCCATGTCTGGTCTTCGGATATCGAATATTGAATATCGCATATCTTTAAAGTTTAACAAACTAAGCAAAAAGCGAAGACAAACAATTTTCCACAACTTTATTGTTAGCTTTATATGTATGAACGAATGTGTCTGCGAATTGTGTGAACTAATTTTTGGTTTGTTTATTTTATTCCAGGACCTGGACAATCGGATCTATAATTATTTCTCAAAGCCATAGAAATCAATTATAGCTGAGCACAGACTACAGCAAACGATGCAATTAAATGCACTTGTCCCTAGTTTAAGTTCCAGCTCACTTAGGATCACCACAGTCAAATATTTTGGGAACGGGCCCTGCAATAACACAGTTTTTAGTGAAATTTTTCTTAAAACTAACTTTAGCATTGTAGTTGAGATGGAAATGTATACGTACATTTGTATTTTTTTTTTATCAATTGTTTGACGCGATTTGGTAGCAGCACTAAAAAAAACTCTAACACAACTTACGAAACCCACTAGCGAAGCGAATCACGACTAACCCTAGCTGTTAAGCTGTAACCTGGTTACACGACACAACTAACTAACTTAGACGCATTGAGGTAACAAAACGAAACGAATTAAACAAAAAAACAAAAAAAAATCGACCAATCACAATCACAAAGTGTATCCGGATAATACGAAAGCGCATATTGAAACGATTTAAATGAAAATATATATCTTAAATAAATTTGGTTTAAGCAATCCTTGTGTGTTGTCTTCATCAAGCAGCAATTGATTTTCAAAAGAAAAAAAACTTTGTTTTCATTTTTAACATGATTCTATTTGTTTATGTCATAGTTATTAATACAGAGCATATACATACATATACATATGGTATTCGTATGCATACGAATGTGTTATCAAATCTATTTGAATACTATTATTATTTTATACTCATATATATTTTGTGTTGTATAATTTTTTATGCAGTGACATTTTTAGTAAATAAAGAGATATCTAAAAACAAAGAGTTTACATATTCATTCAAAAAATGGGAATTTACAGATTTAAAGCTTTTCTTTTTAATTGATTAAAAATACTTACTGAAATCGAAAAGGCAGGCAGTTAACGTCTTTACTAAAAATTAAGTTAAGATATTGCAGAAATATTTTTAAAATTAATAAACTTAAAGTTATAGAGAGATAGTTAACAAGTAAATTATTCTAAAGGTATTTCAATTAGTTTTCATATTGCACTTAAAAAAAGGCAGATCGAATTTAAATTCATTAATTTATAACAGATTTATAATTTTGTATTTGGTTAGTATCAGAATTTACAGTATTGCATTGTGTATTTTATACGGGCCAAATAAAAATGTATTTATCATGTTTGATTTGGAATATTTCGAGTATAAATTATCTTAAAATGGACTTGTTGAACAAAGCAACGGGTAAAATACCTGTTCAAAACACAGCTAATACTCACTACAGTTAACAACATTTAAAGCTAACTTTTATATGTATACTGTATATATATATATATATAGGTTATAAATGGTATATAGATCAACTTTTACCATATATTAAATGCATAAATATGTCAATCATTAAAAATACTTTCAACACTAAACTTTGATAGTTAACTTTGAGATACTTGAGATTTGTACAATTTGACTTTGAGTTAACTCATTTTGAGACCTGTTTAAATCAGATGCATATATACACGTAGCTTAACTTGGCACACATTTTAAGGTCTAAGCCTTGTCAAAGCAGCTGGCATAAATGTTGTATATAAGATTAAAGTAGATAATTATTGTATATTATATTGCTTATGTAGGTTACTTTTCCAATTGTCACCCTAGGAAGCCGTCTCCGACATCTGCAAGTCCATTAGTTCCTGCACAATTCGATACTCGTGACAGTCGGCGCATAGGAGACGGCCATTGGAACAATTGGAACGCTGGACCTTTTCGTGGCATACAATATGGACCAGCTTGAGGTTCTTCAGCGAGAATATCTCTAGAAAGTACTCCAATACAGAGATGTCCACGACGCGTTTGTTATGCAGGCTGCACTTGCGTTGCGGCTGCGACACCAATTCCTGCACATTGGCCACCAGAGCGGGCAGAATTGAGCGACACAGCTCGATTTGATGATCAAGATTCCAGACTTGAAACAATATGAGGTTCTCCCGCGAGGCATACGGATTTATAGTGTGCTGCAGCGAGCAGTAATTGCCATTGTCCGAGTAGGCGCCCTGGCAATAGAAGTCGCCCTGGTCTGTGCATAGCGAGACCGACCATTCGTCGAGTATACCATGTCGCGACGTGTACTCCTTTATGACCTGTCGCAGCCGCTTATTGGGCAGACGGGCTGCATCGGGCTGCTCCTCGCTCATTTGCTGCAGCAGCATGGCGTGCTTTTGCTGGCACTTGCGATTGAACATCGAGGAAAAGTAATCGCAGCCTATAAGTAGATAGCGAAACTGTTCCAGCACCGCGTTGATCACCTGTCGCGCCTTGGCATTCTGCCTGTACAGCTGATTGCGAGTCAGCTCCTCCTTGGTCTTGTAGTAGTAGCCGCGCACACGTGTCTGCGCTCGCATGGCCATGGCCTCCTCCTTGGACTGAAAACGCTCTTCGCTGCCCTCGAACCATTCCAAGTGCTCGGCCTTCAGGCTCAGATGTGCCTTTGTGTTATCTAAAGCTCGTCGCTGCTTCTGTTGCTCATAGTCTGTAATCATTCGTCGGAACTTGTCGGGATGTTGCTCAATAAAATCGTAGAAAATGTCTGCCACCTTCAGCAGCGGCGACTGCTGACGCATTTTTTCAAATTCAAAGTCGGCATCTGTTGGAATATGTGGAATATTTTAATTATTTGATTGTAGCTGTTTAAAAAAAAAGTCTTGTTACCTGTTGTGATGACTGCATCGGGACCAGCGACAATGAAAAGTGTTTGAGCAGGCAAACTGTTAAAGTATTCGTCATCAGACACTTCAAAGCCGTCCATGGCCAAATAGACATGCAACTCCTGTAGCTGTAACGAGATGCCAAGGACAGAGCATTGGGGCCAGTTAGTAAGCTGCCCTTGACTTGCACTAAACTGGGCCCTGACCTAAGCACACATGTCGTGCTTTAAGGCATTTGTCACAGCAACAGGTGCTCTGGTTCCGATTTGTTTGCTTTTTGGGGCATGCGCATTGGCCGCACGAGTACCACTGACATTGAAGTGTTCAGAGCGCCAAACAAAGCGGAAGCCAAGAAAGCCAGGAAACATTGGCCTTGAATCTCCACGGGCAGGGGCAGGGCCAACCGGGAGAGGACGGGCGGGAGGGCTTTGGTGTAGAACAACGCAATTTGCTACAAAAATTTAAAACACTTACCGGGAACTTAAGCTGCGCCTTTTGTAGTAGCATTTCCAATGAATTCGCACCAATGCCGTATTTTCGCGTCCGTTCGTTGTCTGTTATTTTATAGCCTTGCATCTTGGCAGCGGCGCCTTGTTCCAGGCTCCTTTCCTTATCTCGATCCTTGTCCAATTCTTGGACATTGGCGTTTTGGTTGATTTTGCTGTTGTTGCTGCTGCTGCGTGTGGACGGCGCCATTATCGTTTCCTTAATGAAGTTGAGCATCTAAAAGCAAACAGTTTAATTCGTTTTTCAAATGCGCATTAATTAAAATTTTGTTTGGAAAACCTTGCAACAAGCTGCCTTTTCCGCGAACCAATGTAAACTGCTGGCTCGGCGTTGCCAGTGTGCTTTCAATTCACCAGCCAACAGCAGTGATGTCCAGCAGTGATGCTCGGAAACCAGATACTGGCTAGAGCCAAATAAGCCATTTGAATGATTTAAGGAGAGAAAGTAAAATAGGCCATAAAGCAACTGCTTTTATATTTGTTTGCAGTTTCTCTGGTCATTTAGCTGCTTAAAATCGCGTATTGACATTAAAGTTTAAAAGTTCTCTGAATTCATTAACTGACAAAATCGCAGCACTGATGTGCCACCACCGTGATGATGCTGCCACCTCGCTGAAAATCGTTGGCATACGGCCACACTGTTTGCCGTTGTTAAGCCAAAATCAGCTGTTTTTTACCAAAGTGTTGTTCAAAGTACATTTTTGCAGTAAACTTAAACAATTATTTTAGTGCACACTTAATATGTGCACCGCCTGTTACGCAGCGTAACGCCCAACGGAAGCAGCAATGCATTTGCGCCCGCGATGTCGCGAATGGCTGCCGCTGGCAACGCAGCAGCTGCGACTCCGCAACCTGGCGCGCATACAAGGACTCAACATACAGTGCACCTTGGACGCCAGCGTCGGTGAGCAGTTCGAGTGTTCGGACGAGCAGGAGCTGCTCGTTTACTACACGCTGCACGCTGATAAGGCTAGTGAGGCATTCTACACCAGCGAGGCGCTGCCGTTGCGCCACCAGCAGCAAAAGTGGGCGGAGATTTGTGCGGGCGATGACGTCTGGCGAAAATCCAATGCGCAGTGCGTGTGTGTAAAAGTCTGGGCACAATATCAGCCAACGGCCCAGCAAGCAAACGGGCCAAATGAGACTGATCAGGCAGGGGAGACGCCGCAAAGGTTTGTTTTTGTTTTCGTTTGCAGTAAATAAATCCAATTAGATCGAATATCGCCATGTATGTGACTAATTTTGTTTATTGTATTTCTGTGTGCTTTCAGTTCGCAGCTGACGCAGCGCTTGGCCAATGTACAGTTAACGCCCCACACGTTGCCACGCCCACCGGAGTTGCTGTTCAGCTGGGGCGTTTACTTTTCCGGCCTCATACCGCTGGCGCCGCTGGCCTTCGCCAAATGCCGAGCCAACTGTTTGATTTTCCATCTAAATGGCGAGATGTTTACCTCGCCGGCGCTAATCAGCGAGCAGGGTCTGCACGCTCAGCTGCACCTGGAATACCAGCGCTATGCTGATCACGACAATAATGAACGGAATGCGGCCAGCGACAGCGGTGCTGGCGGCATCAATTCGCCCCCAGTGAGTCGCAGTCACAGTCCCGTACTTCAGATGAGCACCACACGGTATGCCCAGCTGGGCTGTCAGCGGGTGGATATGCGACGAAGTTACAATTTGGAGAGTATGCTTCTGCTGCAGCGACATCAGCGAGATCAGCGCAAGCAGTTGCGCGACGTGGAGGAGGTGACCAGGGAAATCGCACGTCTCAGCGTGCGCTGTATTACGCGGAACGAGCTTAGGCTGAAACCGCGCACCACTTCACTCTCGGGCTCGCCGTATGGCAGTCAGCATTCTCAGCACTATCATCATTCCATGGGCCGCAAGCTCAGCGTGCTGCTGGCTGAGCAACAGGAGATCGCGCCTCTGACCCTCTACAGTGCCCAGCAGCTGATGCAGCAGATTGAGGCATTGCGCTGCAAGCAGCGTTTGCTCCAGAGCGAACGAACAACCTTTACAGAACGTAATGCCCGTCAGCAGGAGCTGCTGCAGTTAGTCCGGGAACAGCGCGAGGAACTGCAGGTAAAACTGCATAACCAACGACTTCAATTGGAGCAACAGCGTCTCGAGTTCCGCACACAAGCGCCGCATCAGCAAACACAGCGTGAACAGAGGCGCCAAGTCATCCTTCAGGTATGAAACATTTTTATTTTTTCTTCTGGTGTATTAATATATTGCATTATCTATCATTAGGTGGAACGTCGCATGTCCACGTTGGTGCTGGAGCTGCAGGAGATCTACAACATCAAGAGTTTGGGCGCACTGCAGTTCAGCATTTGTGACATAGCTTTTCCCCACATGGAGCTGTATACGAGCGAATCGCGGCAGGCGACTAATGCGCAGCTGCTGGGAAATGTCTCGCCGCTGGCGGTGAGCGCAGCGCTCGGCTATGTGGCGCATCTCGTGCAGATGCTGGCATTCATCATGGATCGCCCGCTGCGCAATCCAATTTACTATGAACCCTCACGTGCGCGCATTGTCGACGAAATCAAGGAACTTACCTACACGACACGAGAGTGAGCTGCATATTTAATAACTAAAGTAAAGCATATAAATTAAACCTTCTTTTTTCGCACTTGCAGATTCCCTCTGTACACGCGCTCCATTCTGCCATCTCAACAAACCAAGTATGCTATTTACTTACTGCGACAAAACGTCTCGCAGCTGTGCTTTGACATCACCGGGCATTGTAATATGCGCAACACATTTGGTAATCTACTGGAGCTATTCGATACGTTGCGCTACATTGAGCGCACCCAGCGCGATGATGTCGAAAACGGAGGCAGCAAGTTGCCAGGCTCTGGCAGGCATGTCAACGGCCTGACCGCAGCGGTCGCCAACACTCAGCTGTCGCAGTCGCATTCATCGGTGGACATGAATCATGTTCCACTACCAACAACGGCCAATACGGCCAAAGATGCTCTGCTCCAACAGCTGCTGCCGTCGGGCGTGACTCAAGCACTGGCCATCGAGGGCTATGCGTCAACGCAGCGGTATGAGCTATATTAGATTAACATTAAAATAGTTTTACTCAATTCAATTGAATTTAGCTAGACTATTTTTTTATAAGTTTAGATAATAGAGTTTGGAGTCAAATACTAACTAATTTATACTCTTTTTCCACTTTCACAAATGTTACTTATATCAATATGTTGACTTTTATAGCATCTGTCGCTCTGTCGGTTCGTACTCGGATGGCGAGGAGGATTTCCGACCCAGATTGGAGCAGAACTATTCCAATTCGGACTCAAACATAACACTACAAACGGAGCGCAGATAGGATAAGCTGTGCGTGCTGCGTTGCAATATAACCACATATATACCTAAAACAAATACGAGTATCTTTAATTATATAAACTATTGTAAAGCCCCAAAAAACAAAGCAATGTATTATGTTGTTGCGTTGCGTTTTAGCAAAATTGATTTTCTTTAGTGCGCTTTAAACGAATGTAATTTTAAATTATATAGACTGCTTTGAGAAGCAAAAACAAGCTGGTTTAATGTGTGCAAATTTACTTGTTCTTTTTTATTAAGATCTCGTTGTATATTCCCGTTCTTTGTTTATATGCTAAAACTAGTAATATACCTAAAAAACTATAATATATATATGCAATTTTATAAATATAAAACGTTTGACCTTTTCAAACATAATGGAACAAGAAGTGCAAACTTTGAGGGAAAGTGCATGCGAACTTCTGTATATAAAAATTCAAATTGGCACTCGGCGCTGCTTAACATGCCAACTGTCAGTGCTTTCCAACACTGAACGAACAGCTGTTCCACAGTTTGGCCAAATTAATACAATTGGCCTGTGGGCCACTAGCGTCACATTTTACAAAAATATATGGAAACGTGCTCAAACATGTGCTAAATTATTTTAAATATTAGTTAAATTTTTTTTATAAATATAGTTATGAATGCAACAAAAATTGCGAGCTTTTAGACAACATTTAAATACATTTAAACGAAGGTGCTGAAAATTTCCTATTGCGTGTGTGTAAGTTTAGTTTGTGTGTGTGTGTGGCCCGGGCATCGACTACTGTTAATAAAACTAAAAGTGCCGCGTTGTTATTGTTATTTTGTGGTTTAAGTAGTCAAACTGATTGACTGTCGACCGGCAACAAATTCAATTGATAATCAATTGTTATCAATTGGCCGTTTCGAAGAGCGGGCATGAGGCGCCGGAATTCGGGCCACGATAGATGACGTCGTCGGGGAACGCCCGTGTGCTACGTTACCAGCTGCCCATTAAGAGAAACGTTTGCTTAGCCAATTTACGATACACCAAGTGTACTATAAATGTTTACGCGCCCAAATAAACAGCGACATTTGATAAGGCAACGCCAGGCGGTCGCACGTTTTGTTTGCTCCAAGCAAGCAATTAACCAAACCGAAGAAGGGTGGGCGGGCAGAGTGTGCAGAGTGCGGTGCACTCGCAAAAAACGCAGCAAAGAGTTCGTTTAAAACGTGGCAAATTCGAAGCATAAAGCTAGCCAACCAATTAGGTGCACTTCTCAAGGGAAGCGACTTAAAGAAGACGCAACTACGCAACGGCTTAATGAGTGCAAGAGAACTGCACTGAAAATAATTAACTCAAGTTTAGCCAGAGTTGAGGCAGGCGAACGAACGTCCACGCAAAACACACCTGTGTAAACACATGCTCTCTCTTTCGCTCTCTCACACACACACAGTCGCACACACGCAGGCATACCTAATTGTATAAATAAACACACACACACACACACACATAGAAACGCTCTCTTTCGCCATGACTGATAACGAGCTGACGCTGCGAGACTTCGACGAAGAGAGCGAAGAGACTGATTCGGAAACAGAATTGCTCATACGCCACACGGGCAGCGGCAGCGTTGACGCTGCCATTGGCAACAATAAAAGCAACAACAACAGCAACAACAACAATGGGCAAAGACGACGCAAAAGCTCAACTGGTTACAGCGGCATCGGCGGCATTGTTAGCCCCTCTAGCGGCGGCGGCAGCAGCTTTCTGGGCAATCTATTCAGTCTTGGCTCAGCCGCCGGCCAGATACGTTATAGAAATGAGCGGAGCCGCGAGCGCGCCAAATACTCAAATACCAATAGCAGCGGCAGCGGCAGCGCCTCGCGAGACATTACGTCGGAACACACAACTGGCGCAACTGGTGCAACGAAACTGGCGCAATTAACACAAACGGGCGCCACTGGCGTCGATAGCTCCACGCCACATGCCCCACATGTGTCCACAGAGATAGGCGCGGCTAACGGCATAGGCGCACACACGGTGATCGATCCGGAGAGCGGCTCCTCCACGGTCTTCTACCAGAACAATCGCAGGCGCAGCAAAAGTCGCAGCATTAGCAATGTCTGTAAAATGTGTCTCTGCAGGTACGTAAATGCAGTTAATTGCGATGCATTCGCAATGCAATTTGTCTTTCTGCGTCCATCTGTGCGTATACGCTATATTTTCGCTTTAAAACCGCTGCTGTCCATAAATCACATTACAATTGCAGCCCATTCGAAACGAAAAACTTGTGTGCATTCCCAAAACAGCTGCTCAATATATTCACAATTGTATTTCAGTTGTTGAGTGATCGAAATAAACGTGCATTGAAACACTTTTCATTCTCGATATTGTGCTGAATGTGTATATAAAATGTGTGTATACTTATACTTATATTATATATATATGTATATATATATAACTACAGTGGTCGCTGGAAATTGAAGATCGTTTGAGTTTTAATGTTTATTTAAAGTTGCAACATAAATACCCTCCAAGGTGTTTGGCATTGAAATTTACTTAAAAGGGTAGATTGGTTTTGTGATCGATTAATGCTCTTAAAAAACATAGAAAATATTGAATAAGTCCAAATTAAAAGCGCAATTTGTGAGTTTGAGTACTAAAATAATTGTTAAAATATTGAACTTAAAATAAACCGTTTTTAAGACACAGTTTTTGGTTTATATAGCTAAAAATGATGTCTTTAAAACAAACGTTCTTCCGTTTCCGGTTTTCTAGATAAGAAAGCTCCACAATTTAAGAAAAAATACCATTACAATGATTTAATGACTACATTTGAAGAAATTGTGAATATGATTAGATTCTGTTGAATTTAAGAAAAACCTTTGATATAACTTCCTGTTTGCAACATGTTGGTTTGTAGTTTTTGTTGTTTGGCTGGCTTTAGCTTAGATTCGTTGAAACCTTTCTTGGTAGCAAGTTCTGCTCCAGTGGCTTTGTTTATTATCGCTGCTTTATGACGCTGGCGGAGGGCAGCAGCAGCAACAACAACAATTGCTTGAAATTCAAACTGCCAAATGGAAACATTTCCAAATGTTCAAGTAGCGAAGTAAAAACAAAAGCGCAAAAGCAAAAAAAAATACCACAAGAAAATTGCAAAGGCAGACAAAATTAAATTTGTTGTTGAGACGTTTCTAAGAAAAGTTCGTGTTTTGAAACGCGAGTAAAATTGTACACAAAATGTATACATTCATACATATATACAATGATATGTACCTACAAAATGTGGCACACATTGTTTCAACACATATACTATATGCAAATGTGTATATATAAATATATTTTTAATTTGCTTAATTAGAAGAAGAACAAACAAATGGAGAAAGAGCACACGGCGAATGCCGCCGGCAAAATAAATAAAAACCAAAACATTTTGCCACTTGCGACAAAATCGAAATCGATAAACGTGATCCGTCACTAGTTCTGTGTATATACTACATTTGTATATACATATATACATATATACAACGTATTTATGTTCGCCCGCATGACAGCACAACCAGCTAAAAGGGAAAATGAAAATGGAAATTTACACAACAAGCTGAACCAGCTCTTTAAATGGTGCGATATCAGACAAGTGACAAAGCAAACATTTCTCACGCCAAGGCGATTTTCGTAAGCTCCTAATTGTTGTGGTTGGCGAAGTCTTTTCAAATTTGCATATGTAATCGATTTTTGGCGTGGCGACTCCTACAACAATAACAAACAGTAAAACTAATGCGACTCGTTTTCGCCCAACTAAGATGAAGAACCAAAAAGCACTTTAACTACAGAAACCAGTTTGTTTAGATACGTTTTTTTTTTCAAGGTTTCTAAAACACAAACGAGTTCCGCAGCAAAAGTCGCATCCAGTTTTATTTTTATTTTTTGTCTTTTTTTTGCACATTTCATGTATTTTTTGTTATTCTCTTTTTATGCCGAAAAATTGAAAGTTATGTGCCCTCGTGGCTTATCAGAAGGAGGTCAGTGCGCGGCCAGTCTAATAGGGCAAAAAAAAAAAAAAAAAAACAAACCAGAGAGATGCAAAAGTCGCAACGTGCCGCATTGCTCGTCAGAGATTTCAGTTGTGTAATGGCCACAAACTGTATTTACATACATAGTATAGTATAGCCGTGCAGAGCGTATCCAAGTCTTGTGCCTGAGAATTCAAACCTCATTGTTCGAGCATGTGGAACAGCAGTTATTTGAGAGTATATACTACAATCTGACATTTTGTGGAAATGTGGCAATTGCATAACTTAACATAGTTATCGCTATCATCTCAAATTCGTATTAGTCTAATGGCATTCTTATCATGAAATGAAGTGAAAAGGGCTTGTCTTGCATTAAACTAATTGAATTCTGTTATCTGCATCGAGGTTATCAAATACGGTTATATAAATGCGTTAATAGATGCATATCATGATGTTATAATTATGCTTTCGACACTTAAGTTTCGTTTACTTCTATTTGGTATGCTTTATATAATCGTTGGTTGCAAAGATGGACGCCAACATATATTGCAACACTTATCTTTCCTCTCTATTCAAACTAAAGCAAACTCTTCAATTGCCGACCCTGGGGTTACTTTATTTGCGCTTTATGATTTGTATAGTTAATTTCAGTTAAAATTTCTTTATTTTTCGCCACTTTTGCGCACTTCGAGTTGGCGTTTCGTGTGTTTCTTCTTTGAACGTCTTGTTGCGCTGTGGCTTTTGTGCCTAGCACATTTTTTACACACATTCGCCGAGGCCTTTTGGTTACCATTGTTGTTTTCAGACCAGCAGTTTGCCCCGTTACATGAGTCGCAAAGATTGCGCCCGATTAGGATTGCGGGCGGAGGCGCAACCAACGTCGCGGAACCAACATGTCGTTTAACTGCCCCTCCTCCCCTCTGTCCCAGGGGGTGATGGCCTAATTGCGGGTATTAGTCGGAACGATTTCCATTAACTCGCAAAACTAACTGAACAATATAGGCGATAACGTTCCGGAATTTTAACTGACCTTGAGCTAACTGTTATTTTCGTGCTTATGGTTTTGCATACTTTGTGTAAGTTGACATTTATTTCGTTTCGCTGACGTAAGAGCAATTATAGCGATAAGTGAAACGATAAATATTTACATGACGTCAAAAATTATTAAAAAAATTAAAAATAATCCATTTTTTTCAAATGTAGAGTACAGCTTTTTACTTTACAGACTTCAAGTCTTGTACTCAAAAGACATGTTTTACAGATAGATTTCTAATATTCAAAATGATTTGAAATTAATTTCTCTATTAGTTTCGTTGCATAAAAGCCTCATAAGTTTCACATACAGCTTATCATATTATCGTACACAATCAGTTTTTCCTTGCCGCAGCATTTGTGCGCCTTGAGCTGAAAACAATACCACAACAATGGGTATATGGAAAGAAAGAATAGTTAGCTGGAAATCGCACAACACACTCGTAAATACCGCAAAAGATTCGAGACAGACTGAAGAATTTTCTCTTGGCATTTTTTTGAAACAAGTCGCGTCAAAGGAATTAATTTCAGAGCAGACAATGAGCTATTGACTGACTGACTGACTGGCTGACTGACTGATGGGATGCTTGACTGCCCGACTGAGGCGAGCGCATAATTTATGCGCCACTTGCCACCTGTCGGTAACCGCTAACCGGGGCCAGAAGCGGCTAACAGGCGGGCAACGCACACTGGCTAATTTTCAATTTGTGTGTCAACAACAAGTATGGTACAACTGCTCCGATGCTCCGAACCGCTCCGACACGCTCCGGCCCGTATCGCTCGGATGATTTCTGCGCCAATGATGAGTGGCGCGTTGTCAGGTCTACGAACTATGCGCTATAAATAGCCTGGCCTAGGGCCCAGTCTGACTTGACTTGACTTGCGTTCGTTTTGCTTATTAACCCACATTGCCAGAGGTGGGTGAAACAATGTGCCGTTTGTGTCTCAACTCTTTGCCAACAATAACAACAACATGACTGCAAATAATAACATTAAGCGAGCCCTGGAAATGGATCTGGAACTTGGGCTTGGGGCTGGTTAAGACCATGGGCCATGGGGGCTGTTTTGCATGCGACACGACGTTAAAGCCACGACTAGAGCAAAAGTAAAATAGAAAAAAAAACATGCGGTGAAAAGCTTGGGAAAAATTATGTTGCCAGTTGCCAGTTGTCTGTCGGTTGCCATATTGAATACAATTTGTTTGGTTAGTTGTGCGAGTATCTGAATTCATTACATAGAATACACACATAACACTATGTAGTCTGCTACGTACGTGGGAGAAAATCCATATACGGTTTTTGAATTTCAATAGAGATTACAATTATGCAGTTGACTCTTAAAACGAGTACAGATCGTGAATAAGTTAGAGATTAAGTTGACAATATTCGAAGCTATCCGAAATCCAAATATTGAAAGCAACCGAAATCAAATGAATCGTTTGTGTGTTGAACAAGTTTCTTAAGATTTTTATAACAACATCTTACGACATGTTCTAAATTTAAAGTAACTTAAAAGATCCGGTTGTGAATACTGCGCGAATGTTGTGACATTTGTTATTCCATAGTAGCTTTCTACATGCCGGTAACGATTTACAAAAGAGATTGTCTTTTGAGGCGCCGTAACGAAAAAAAGCACAAACGTTAGAGTTAAACATCTTTAGCCAAGCAATTGTTTCCGCAATCAAGCTAAAATATAATCTGATTTTAACTCAAGCCAAAACAACACTTAAAACCGTTCAGTCAACAGTGATTCAAGGCCTGTAATTACGCAAAAATTATCTGTAAAAGTCGCTATTCGTAATATGTGTTACGAGAACAGCAAATATTGCTCAGTTGTTCAACAACTTATCCAGAAAGCTGCAAAATTGTGTTTGCGGCACAACAACAATGAAATCCACTGTTGTCAGTTCTTGAAAAAGTTATATTCTGTAGGTAAAATGCAGCGAGTGCATTTCGCATTTTATATTTTATGGACAGCGCATAGCGGGAGAGAAAATGTCAAATAAAACGATTTAAAATCATTATTTACGTTTTCGGTTTGGCTAAGCAATTAAAAAGAATAATTGCAAAAAGAAAAAATGTTTTTAAACTCGGCACGAGCTATGAAAATGGAACGGTGACAACATTGCGGCAAAGCCTTTTGAAGTGCAATTTGCCTTGACGCGACGGCGATGTCTCTGAGTCACAGCCAAGTGAGATTCAAATTCGCGTGAACGTTCGCCAGTTCACCAGTTTGCCAGTTTGCTGTAAGCTGTTTACAACTGAGAACTGACCCTTTGTCTCGGCGTCTGGTCGAGATCTTTGTCTTTGGCCATTTCTCAATTTTCGAGCTTTTTACAAAATTAAGCACGTTAATGTCATTGAACCTTTTTTTTATTTTGCCATTCTTTATGATAGTCGTCGTTGGCATTCGTGTAGTGGTGGCTCTTTATTTTAATGGTTATTTTGTCAGTGGGCAACTTTTTCTTATGAGATCATAGCACGAAAACGCAGCGAGAATGCTTAAAAGACAAAACTATTGACAAAACATTTTTAAGGCGCTCTCTATTCCGATGAATAATATATGATAAACGGACAGAAACGTTGGCACGACCAACGCCCGCAACAGCCAAAACAAGCGCAAACGAAATGCCCATAAAGGCAAAAACAAGTTTACCCAGAGAGCCAAAGCAAACAAGCAATAAAATTATGCCAGCCCGTGGAGCCGAATACGAATAGTCGGGCACTGTTGATATTGCTGATCTAAGCAATGACTGACAGCAACAACGAATGCCCGACGAAGCTTATTTAATTAACACGGCTGTGCGAACGCAGCGAAGTGCGCAATCTGCAGCAGTTCGTATCTATTACTAATTTAAATTTTCATAACGCTCAGATTTTCAAATTCTATGACAGCGCGCGCAATATCTTAGCATAATGTTGCCAGACTGTTAAAATCGAGCAGTGTTTTGCTAGCTGTACTGTTCTCGCACATATCACGCGGTTAGGCTACTAGCGCGCACTCGTTCTCACTTACACGCATTGCGTTGTTATTGATTTCTCTTTGCCAGTAAACAGGGTTGTTTAACAGATGCCAGACAACGAAGTTTTGACACGGAATTTTATTTGCGTTGATTTGTGCATAAGAATTTCGTTACTGCATTTAATAATTGCAAGTTAGATTCGGTTAAAGTATTTTGGCATGCAATGCATGAAGTTAAGCGTGTGCCATGCACTATGTGAATAACTGTGTGAATCGCATCGAAAACAAAAACAAGCTACGACGCAGCTGCTGCCAGAACAAAGCCCAACGGCATCGTCAGCTCAGCCCCCGCAATTTAAGACTATCTAAATAAGCTGTGAATTATCACTTGAAGCAGGCGAAAATGGACGACGGCGCTTCACAAATCTCTGCTGCAGCGCCAATGACTAGAGAGAATATTCCGCTGCTGAGTCGTCAGCGCAATCGCTGGTATTCATTCAGGTGAATCATCATAACATACATCCATGACCCGCAGTTCCGCCTAACGGGCAATCTGGTTTGTTCATCAGCGTTTTCGCACTATGTGAGTGTGCTGCCACAGGGCGCCGTTGCAGTTAAAATGGCAACGCTCTCTTTTGCTCGCTCCCGCTCTCTTTTTTTTTTTGTAACAGGCGCCTCAAAAACAACCTTTCAACTCCCACAACATATGTGTGTGTGTTTGTATGCATGATTGTGTATATTTGCAGTTAGTGCATCACATACATATACATTTCGCCTCTGTTTATTGAGTCTTAACTATTGATTTATTTTTGTCAAGGTCCCCATCTCTCTTGTACAATTTAAAGCTGAGTTTGACGTATTCTATATGTATGTGTGTATGGGAATGTTTTTACAAGCGTAGACATATTTTTATACTCGCTTTCCGATTATTTTGCATTTTCTTGTGGGGAAATGACTGTAGCCAGTTAAAAGCTGCTGGAAAATTATTATGGTCTTCTAGGAAAAAACTGAAACTGGTTTACTTGATTATTTTATTGTACAAGTTGAATTAAAAGTCTGATCTGAATGCTTTGAATATATATCTGTAGCCTTTCAAAGTTTATTCTACAACATTTGTTTTAGTCAAATGAATACCAGAATTCTGGTAGTTTTTCACGCAAAACGCAGTTCATTCTCAATTTAATTACCAACAAATACTGGGAAAATGTATATAAATATAAGTTTTTCCCGCTTATTTGAGTACTATTTGAAATTCCAAATTTTTAAAATCGTGCTTGTTAAATGGACATTTGGACAGCTCTGAATGCAAGCGTCGCGATTGTCGCTTTACTTAGACTTGGCTAAAAGCCACATCCAGGCCAAGAACAAGTACGGGTAGCTGAATAGAGAGGTCTTTGTAATTGTTTGTAAAACTAGGACTTTAACTTTAACTCTTCTCGCAAAATTTACTTTCTATTAAGCGTACTGTTTTAGCCATACTAACACACTTTCGTTCTTACAGTTGCTGGAAGAGATGGTTCAGACCACGCGAGCTGCGAGCTCGCACAGTCAACTTGGGCAGGCCCAACACGGAGAAGTTCCCGCCCAACGAGATACGCAACCAGAAGTACAACTTCATCACTTTCCTGCCGCTGGTTCTCTTCGAGCAGTTTCGCTTCTTTCTCAATCTCTACTTTCTGCTAATGGCGCTCTCCCAGTTTATACCGGACATACGCATTGGCTATCCGTACACCTACTGGGGTCCACTCGGCTTTGTGCTGATGGTGACCATTTGCCGTGAGGCGGTTGACGATCTCCGGCGGCATCAGCGCGATCACGAAGTCAACTCGCAGAAGTACAAACGACTCTCGGCTGCGCATGGCAATGGCTACGAGATGGTGCCCAGCTCAAAGCTCAAAGTTGGCGATGTCATCGTTGTGGAAAAGAACGAGCGCGTGCCCGCTGATCTGATTCTGCTGCGCACCAGCGACCGCAGCGGTTCCGTCTTTGTGCGCACCGATCAACTGGACGGCGAGACAGACTGGAAGCCACGGCTAGCGGTAACCTACACCCAGAAACTGTGCCGGGACGCGGACCTGTACAACATCGACGCGAGCTTTTATGTGGAGAAACCACAGAATGACATACACAGCTTCATTGCCACCTTCTGCATGACCGATGGCAGCGAGGACTCCGGCCTCAGTGTGGAGAACACGCTATGGGCCAATACGGTGGTTGCCGCCGGCACCGCAACCGGCATTGTCATCTACACGGGCTGTGAGACGCGCAGCGTGATGAATAATTCACAACCCCGCTCCAAAGTAGGTCTGCTGGACACTGAGATAAACGGGCTGACCAAGGTAAGAAGTGAAGAAACTTGTAATTAAAACAATAAGTCTCATCAGAGAATCTTTTTTGTTCAAAATAGGTGCTCTTTTGTGCCGTGCTGGGACTCTCGCTGGTCATGATGATGTTGAAGGGTTTTGGTGGTCCCTGGTACCGATACATGTTCCGCTTTGTGCTGTTGTTCTCGTACATTATACCGATCAGTTTGCGCGTGAATCTCGACATGGGCAAGGCCTTCTACTCGTGGCAAATGCAGAACGACGACAATATCAAAGGCACTGTGGTGCGCTCCACCACAATACCCGAGGAGCTGGGTCGCATCTCGTATGTTCTTACTGACAAGACGGGCACGTTGACCCAGAATGAAATGGTCTTTAAGAAGATTCATCTGGGCATAGTATCGCACGATGCGGACACCTTTCACCACATCGGACAGATTATACAGAAGCTGTCGGGAAATATACTGCAACAGCAGCACCAGCAGCAACAACAAGGCAGCCTATCCAGCTCCAGCAGCGCCGGCGACTCCATTAAACCGATCATGTTTGCTGGCAACCGCATGCGTCGTCCCGAAGGTTGGCGCGAGTGGGAGGCAGTGCGTGCTCTGGCCCTGTGCCACAATGTGACCCCGGTAAGCGATGAGGAGGACAATCGCTCGGTGTCCACCGCCTCGACGGTGACTGGTGGCAACAATTCGCCCACCAAATCTGTGATAAACATTGAGGCGCCCGGCAGCACCGACACAGAGCATCAGTATCAGGCCGCATCGCCCGACGAGATTGCGCTGGTCAAGTGGACCGAGCAGGTGGGTCTAACGCTAATTGCCCGAGATCTGAACACCATGACGCTGCAGGTGAAGACCGCTACCGAAGAAAGTAAGTACCCCTAAACAACACGAGTCCAATAATATTTTTTATTAATATACAATTGCTTTCTTTTCAGACGACATACTAATGCATTATCAAATACTGCAGCTGTTTCCGTTTACGAGCGAGAGCAAGCGCATGGGAATTATTGTGCGCGAGAGCAAGACGGGCCAGATAACGTTTTATCTGAAGGGCGCCGATGTGGTCATGTCCACCATTGTGCAGTACAACGATTGGCTCAGCGAAGAGTCGGGCAACATGGCGCGTGAGGGTTTGCGTACGCTCGTTGTGGCCAAGAAAGTGTTGACCGAAGAGCTGTACAGCGACTTTGAAATGCGCTATAATGCGGCACGGCTTAGCATTACGGATCGTGTGGCCAAGGTGGCCGCAGTCACAGAGTCGTTGGAGCGCGAAATGGAGCTGCTATGTCTTACGGGTGTCGAGGATCGTCTGCAGGAGAATGTGCGTCCGACGCTCGAGCTGCTGCGCAATGCAGGCGTACGCGTCTGGATGTTGACGGGCGACAAGCTGGAGACCGCCTGCTGCATTGCCAAGTCATCGCAGCTGATCGGACGCAATCAGGGTCTGCACGTATTGCGGTCCGTAAAGACGCGCACCGAGGCCCATCAAGAGCTTAACCAGTTTCGGCGCAAGCAGGGCCACGCACTGGTCATATCCGGCGAGTCGCTGGAAGTGTGCCTGCAGTATTATCAGCTTGAGTTTCTGGAGCTGGCCACCGCCTCGCCGGCAGTCGTCTGCTGCCGTTGCTCGCCCACCCAAAAGGCACAGGTGGTGGCGCTCATCCAGAAGCACACGCGCAAGCGCACCTGTGCTGTGGGCGATGGTGGCAACGACGTCAGCATGATTCAGCAGGCGGACGCGGGTGTGGGCATTGAGGGACGCGAAGGCCGTCAGGCATCGCTGGCCGGTGATTTTAGCATTCCGCAGTTCTCGCACATTGCCAAGCTGCTGCTGATCCATGGCCGGCGCAGCTACAAACGTTCAGCAGCCCTCTCCCAGTTCGTTATACATCGTGGATTGATAATCACCACACTGCAGGCAGTTTTCTCGGCAGTGTTTTATCTAAGTTCGGTGGCTCTGTATCAGGGCTTCTTGATGGTGGGCTATTCCACGCTGTACACCATGTTTCCCGTATTCTCACTGGTGCTGGATCAGGACATTACCTCAGAGACAGCAGTTACGTATCCCGAGCTTTACAAGGACCTTTCGAAGGGGCGCAGTCTTAGTTACAAGACTTTTTTCATATGGGTACTCATTAGCATCTACCAAGGCGGCGTCATTATGTACGGTGCCCTCATACTCTTTGTGGACGAGTTTATACACATTGTGGCAATCAGTTTCTCGGCACTTATTATGACGGAACTCATTATGGTGGCATTGACTGTGCGCACTTGGCATAGGTAAGAAACATAAATTCTTTATGGTTTACAGTCTACTAATTGCTTTATTTTCTCTTTTATTACGTACTTCTACTAGGCTAATGGTCTTGGCGGAACTGTTCAGCTTGGCGCTTTATCTCATTTCGTTGGCGGTGCTACACGAGTATTTTGGTGCGTATAATTGTGAAGGGGTTCTTATCTGTTTCAAACTAATATTAACTTAATTTTGTTTATGCAGACTGGGAGTTTATCTGGTCGTACGACTTCCTCTGGAAAGTATCGCTCATTACACTCGTTTCCTGCTTGCCGCTGTACATAATCAAGTTCTTGCGCAAGAAATGCTCTCCGCCTTCCTATTTGAAACTCTCTTAGACGAAACACGGACAAGCAACAAAAACCGAGCAAGCGACGAATTTGCAGCTACAAAATTTGAATATCTCTTTTTTTCTTGAATTGTGTTGCACTTCTTTTGTACGATTAACTTAAAAGTACTCGATTTTGTTTTAACATTAGTTTGTTTTTGTCCAAGTTTTGCCAACCAACCACACAAGGCCCCATACGTGATATAAAGTGTAATTACTTAACTTGCGCAGTCTCCCTTTATGTTTTTGTTTGTATGATTTGTTGCGTTACACAAAGGTGAAGTGAATGAAAAGGAAAGTGATTATGTATAAATTTAAATGATGATTAATGTTTAAGTCGCAGTAAACCAAATTATGTTACTAATTATTAATTAATGAAATAAATTAAAATGTAAAACGAAATGTATCTATGACTAAAACTGAAATCAATTATAAATGTGTGAAATTATAACAAAAAACGACAAATAGATTTTGTATTAAGTATTAGAAATCACAGCATATATTAATAAATCTATGAAAATCCAAACATTTGTGCATATTGTGGATCTGTTTTACTGTAATCGCTGCATTTCCGGATTCAGCATTAATTTGTTTGGAGGAATTGAACCGCTTCATTAGGATATGGTCTATTATATATATTAACTATATATGACGAATAGCTTATTTATTAATTAAAATATAAATGGCGTTTTCCAAACAAATTAAATAGCGTACTTACCAGAAAGCTTGCGTCAAGCAGGCTGAGTAAAAAAAATCAATTCGCTGAAATTTAATTTCCAACCAAGCGAAGTTTTTAACAAAAATCCCAGCTGCGCTATCAGGCGAACAGAAATCAAAGAAGGGCGCAAGTCTACTATCCATTTGTAAAATATTCTGCGGCATACTTTTCGGCTGGCCATTTAATATTTGTTAGCTTACTTTTGTAGACATCTGAAAAGTATGCTATTATGTTTATATAATGCACAAGTTTTATATAGCAAAGAACTGGAGCAAAGAAAAAAATGTACTAGTTTTTTACTTAAAAAGAAACCAATCAATATTTGATTTGCAAAATGTTGTGAATATGAATGAAGCTGTGTCCATCGCCGGCAGTGATTTCCCTTTTATGTATATATATTTGATTTATTTCGTTTACAATCTTTATTTACCACCTTTTGTTTGTTGTTTGGTTGCTTTAATACTAATTCACAATGCTTTGCTTTCAAATACATAATAATAGTTATTTATACCTCATATTATTAAAGTATATATATATGCGTATTTATGGGCTTACCTTTTTTGCTTATGCATTTGCTTTTTATTTTTATTTATTTTTATTTGTTATTTCTTTTGGTAATAATACATGTAGTTCTTCTTTTCGCTAAGCTTAACTTAAGGTGTTTCTCATTCATCTACGTTTTCCACTTTCAAAAGTTACCTTTCTTGTTCATGTTCTCTTTCTTGTATAGTTGTTGTTATTAAAAACCTTGGTTTAAATATGCTTTGTAAATTTGCTGTTCAGTTTTGTTCTTTAAGTTGCTGTTGCTTATGCAATTCAGGTTATAAACATAATTTCGGCTCTTTGCTCTTTGCTCTTTTAGTGCTAGAATTTTGAACAGTTTTATGCATTATTCAAAATGTAATATATTTATTTTGTTATCATTTTGCTTAAATGCGCAGAAATACTTTAAAGGGTAAACAATTGGCTTTAGGTCAAATTTATTTCATTTGTGTGTAGCTTTTATTTAAATTGTCAATTAAGTATTTTGGAATGTATATATTATGTATACGCATATGCTTTTATTTGAAACGCATGCATTTAAATTTGTCTGGGGGCTTAAAATTGTTATTCATGTATATTTCATAATTATTTTTGTTTGTTTTTTGTTTTTTGTGTGAAATTCTTTAATACGTTTTTGATCTCGTTTATCTAAGGGTTTGATTTTGGTTTTAGTTTTTTTTACTAACTGCTAATGCCTGTTGAGCAATTGAAGGGATCTGTCGCTACATATAACATATAAGCCAACCACCTGCTAAAAACTGAAACATTGATTACTCTTACTTTGGTAGTAAAAAGTTTCCGTCCAACAGTTCTAGTATCTTAAAGCTTTGCCATTTCTTGTTTGTTGCTTGAACATTTCAATTTGAATATAAATACAGATTCTCGTCTCGCGTATATATATATATATATATATATTGAGCATCGTTCTTGAATGTACGTATGTGTGTGTGTGATTACAGTAGGTATATAGTAGATATATGTATGTACCTTGACATTTCAGCTAATTTACTAAAAATCTACAAAATATAATATTTAAATTTTCTTCATTTTCTCTTATTTATATATAATTTGAATATACACACATATGTATATATTTTTATTTTATAATGATTATTATTTGTATATCTATTATGTGTTCTTTTATTTGATTTTTTGGTTTTTAATGAGGTCAACTTTGATTTGGTTTTTTAGAATATGCAACTTTGAGTTTTGTATTGTAGAATATCATTGTTCTTGGTTTTTTGTTGTTTTAGTTTTAATTTTTTTTTTGTTTTTGTTAATTATTGATATGTGCTTATTGTTTTATTTTGTGGTTAATACGAAATTTTTTTCATTTTATGTTACACAATCCAAAACAGTTTCAATTATATATTTTATATGAATAACTTGATTTTCATTTTAATTGTTTATTTAATAATATTCAGTCTATATAAACATACATTTATACAATTACTCTAAGGGCTTGAACCGAAGATAACCAAAAATACAAAGCATATTTTTAGTTCTGTCTAAAACCCCAAACCAAAAAACTGGTTACAAAGACAAAATAAATTTGAAAAAAAATACAAAAAATATATTTTAAAAAAACATCAATACAAATAAAGCATAAAAAATGTAACTTCGACAAGCCGAAATTCAAGTACCCTTGGTGATCTATGTTGAATTTCAATATAGGGCCTGATCATTATTTAAATTGGCTTATCTTTATATAAATAAATTACATTTTTACCATCGTTAAAGAGAACAAAAAGAAGAGCTTAAAGATCGATTAGCAGACACAAAATTTGGGAAATATCTTTGAAGTTGTTAAGGAAATTAAATTCTGGAAGGATTCCCAGGGCAAGAGTGTGAAAGGAAGGAAACTCTTAATGAAGAACATTTACTGTTTTAAAACTCTTAATATGCACAGACACACATACTATGTTTTATTATTGAATATTATTATGTGTGTACTGTGTTGTTGTAAGTATTGTTGTTTTTATGTAAATCTATCGAAAATTAATTGTAAGTTACATATATATTTCTTAAACATACATGTTTTCCGTCTGTTTTTGTTGGTAGAGCACGGTGAGTGATTATTTTTGTTGTTGTATCCTTCTTTAATTTATTGTACATGGATGAGAGTGTGATTTGTTGTTGTGAGTGTAGTTAAATATTGTTTTGTATCTATTCGTTTGTTAACACATTCCTCTTGACGAGTTTTATTCATTGTATTTTGGTTTTGATTTTTGGGTTTGTTTTTGTTTTTGCTTTTGTTTAAATTTAGTTTTAAACCATTTTTCTATTATGATTTTTCTTTTTTTTTTTTTGTTCAACTCTTGTATATGCGCTTTAATATATATTTATATATATATATAGTATATGTATATATAATGTATATGAAAAACTAATATATACATACACAAGTATTTTTTAAATACATTTATATTTAGTATTTTCTGTAACTCTAGTCAATTGCTAAATGTTAATTTTTTTTTTTATATTTGATAGGTGTTTGCGATTTTTTTTCCAGGTGATCAGGTCATTGAATTGTGTTACAAGGTATGCGATTTCCAAATCTTAAGAGCCCTCGGTTCAACATTAACTAGCGTAAAACTATTATTTATGTTTGATGTGGGTTTTGAGCAAAATTATTATTGTTCATAACATCGTTTAATACTGCTGACAACAAACATACAAACTAAGTTTTTGTTTTTGCATTTTCTTTCAATTTTGAATGTTTAAATATTTGATTTAGATATTCCTTTATAATTCTTAATATCGTGCACTTATTAATCATTTGTTTTGTTTTTTTCTTTATTTTTATTTTGATTCATTTTGGTTTTTAATGCAGCAATTTTTCTGCTCATTTTAACATTATTTATATTGTGTTCTTCTGTTTCTGTGCTTTATGTTTTTTTCTTGTTTATTTGGTAAACTCTAAGCAATGCAAAGCATGTCTTAAACTTAACATTTATTTATATACTTGTCTAATAAAAAAGTGTTTTTAGTGAGTTACGCGTCTCAAAATACTGCGCACAGTGTCCTGACTCTGACAAACCATCAATCAAATTATTTAGAACACCTTTGTTGTACACCTGCACCGATACTGAAAAGTTTGTGTGTGTGTGTAAAATTCAAGTTTAAACCGAAGCGGAATAAATTTATATATATTTTTAATTAATGGACGCTCTGTGTGTGTGTATTTTTATATGGCTTGTTTTTTCCGGTGAACACAATAGCTGTTAATTAAATTAAGGGGGGGGGCTTAGTGGTAAAAGGTGCGTTCGTGAAGAATGTTCAACTTAGTCCATACGAAAATATTTGAAACTGCTCAAAGTCGATGAGTCTGTCTATATACTCTATTAAGGATACGACAACTACATACATCAATGGCTAAAGGATATGCTTGTGCTTTGGCAACAACGCAGCTGGAATGACTACCGTAGCTGGCCAAGCGCGGCTACACTTACAAAAAACTGGCAAAGCTTTTACAAAATTACGAAACTACTTTACAGCTACGAATACCAAAAACAGGCTACAATGCCAATTGCCACAAAAATCTGACCTGAACTCAGCTGACCTTTTAAGCCTGGCTGGCTGACTGGCTGACTATCTGTCTGGCTGGCTGGCTAACTGATTGGCTTGGCTTTGGAAATTAAATTGCGTTTGCGTAAGCAAAATTCTTAAACTAACCACTGTGCGGATGCGTCTCGGCCGCCGCCAGGTGGCGCTGCTCCTCGCTGAACGCCTGGCGAGCGGCCTCGCACTGAGCACAGTGCTTCTCCAGAAACTTCATGGACAAGCGGAACGTATACCGGTGCCGGGTACAACGCCTTTACATCTTATACTCGACGATCTTGTTGGGATTGAGGAACTGCTCCCGCTGTGCCGCATCCAAATGGGCCACAGTTCGTGTTAGTGCCGAACCCGTACCCGAACCCGAACCGGAACCGGAACCAGAGCTCTTATGCTTGCCAGTAGCTTCACCAGCACTTCCTGCTCCAGCTCCAGCTCCAGCTCCTGAGGCTGCACCTTGTCCGCCGCCGCTGGTGCGTCCCGAATCTGTGCCAATTGGCTGATAGACGCCCTCGGCGCTGACCACGCCCACATTGACGCCAGCCACAACGGGCTGCTGCAGATAGCCCGAGTACTGCGGAGGCAGCTGGTAGCTGGCCGGCGGCTGCTGTGAAATGGCGCGCGGCTGCTCCGTGTGCGCAATCGGATACTGCTGCTGATGGGCATAGTCCTGGCTGCTGCCGCCGCCGCCAACCACAGTAGCTGCCCCACCGAACCCACCACCGCCTCCGCCCAAGCCTCCGCCTCCGCCTCCGCCTCCTCCTCCGACACCTGTGATTCCGCCCAGTCCACCGCCGCCGCCGCCGCCCATGCGAGAGCCGGAGTCATCGTTGAGTCCCTCGCCCATTTCCCCGTCGCGATTGTGGCGTCCGCGTATGCAGAGCTTGGTGAACAGCCAGACGCGTCCGCGATAGAGCAGATAGCAGCAGAAGTGCACGAAGAAGGTGAAGATGATGGCGCAAGCCGTCACAATGATGGCCTTGCCCGGCTTGGTCCAGTCCATCATCGGATAGATGGCAGTTTGGTTTTTCCTAAGTCCAAAAACCAAAAAATGTAATTAATAATAATTAATACACATAGTTATAATCATAATCAGTAATCAGACCTATCTGTGCCGCCGGCCAGGAAATAGATGCCCGTGAAAATGGCATAGGCCAGCCCAATGCCTGTGGTAAAGTAGGCGTGGCTCATCTTGATCGGATGTCCCACAATGGCCAGATCGATCATCATTATAATGGAGTTCAGCACGTGCACCATTATGTTGAGTGCGTCAATCTTGTGGATGTCTGCAGCAGGAAAGACGGAAAACAGAAGTTAATAAGGCATAAGATAAGGGAGAGAATGAATCACAGAGAGATGATTAAAAAAAGTTATCTCTAAAAGTGCTGAAGAATAAATACAATTGTAGACTTGATTCATTAATGATGTATGCATAGATATTAATCACAATATTAATTTAAAAGGCTTTAAATGCTGTGTAAATAGATATGTATGTCTATAAAATGTTAGATAGATGATAAAATTAATCTAAGCCAAACAATTAGACTCTGATGTATATTCTATCTATATCTATCTATATCCTTATCTATCTATATCTGTATCTTTATGTATGCTTAATAAGTGGACAGACTTTAGTTTATACTGCTAGACTCGAATATAGTTCACTTTAGTAAGGACAAGAATCCGTCTTTGTTTCAAGGACTTTTCAGAACTTTAAAGGTGCATTTTAACCCATGTGAATACCAAACCAGAAATTTGTGCCTGTTTATTTATTTTATGTTTGTGTGACATTTAAAATGTTTTATCCAAGTATCTGAAATAAGCTCAAAATCCAGGCTGAATACCCGATAAATATCGTTGATAAGAAGCCCATTTGCTTATCATTTATAACTTTCAAATTGAACCTTTTGTAATTATTGTGATAAAGACAAAGGAAACTTGGAGGGTAAAGACCGCTAATTTGACTTGGCTATTTATGCTTATTGAATGGAGATCCCTTCTGTAAAGTTTAAAGCATTGAATAAGGCTCTAACAACTAGAGAAATAAATAAACATATATTTAGAAAAACTAATAAATTATCACTGTTAATTTGTATCAATAATTAATCCTGAGTTCGCTGAATATTTGACATTTCACTATACGCATCTATTATATTCACAGTGTGCATATTACGACAACACTTAATTGCAGAAGAAGGTCTTTCAACCCAATTTGCTGTTTAATTCATTCGCTCATTTCCATTCCCTTGGCCAACATGCGCCTATTTTCCGTGCTGATTAAAAGCATCGATAGGCCAAGGGCTTCGGCGCTGCATGCGTATGCATGGCAGGCTAGGAAGTCGATCAGCAGAAGGATCGAACAGAGCGGTATGTCCTCGATGGGCCTCAGGCCCGTCAGATAGCCGTAGATTAGCTGCGCCTGCAGCATCAGCAGCGGCGCCATTGAGATCCACAGCAGGCCGTGTGCTCCATAAATGGGCAAGCCATCTTCGGCATCAACCTCGGCGATCTGGGACGTTACGACCATTCCGATCACCACAATCGCCAGCAGCGAAAGCCAAGTGATCAAAACGTAAACGGCCAGCGAGATACGCGATGGCCGCCAATAGGCGAGCAGAATGAAGATAATCATCAGAGCGATCACTTCCAGCTCATCGTATATATTCTGGAATGTCTCCTCCGGCATCAACACGCCGTGTGACATGCTCATCATGAGAGCAATCGCGACGCCCATAATCCAATTGAGGGGAAACATGCGACGCAGCTTCTCGACAAACACATAAACGCAGAAGGCGGTCAGGACAATGGAGTACATAATGGTGGCAGCCAGGCAGCTGCTCGCCTCAGGATCATCCTGCAGTGCATTGATCAACGATGCGAAAAGCTCTGCGAATATTATGTAGCCGAAGGCAACGCCAAATACCTGGATGTAGTAACTGCGCGTTGACTGCGGCAGTCCGCGGAACGGATCGCTCATCAAGTTAGTTTTGTGGTTTCTTTGTTGTCGTCGTTGTGTTTGTTGTGAATTAATAATGTGAAGCTAGTGTCAGTGTCAGTGTGTCAGTTGGGGCACAAAATGAAATAAAAAAATTTGACAAGCAGCAGCATGTACAACAAATCGGCGTCAGCGCCAGAACTTTATACGCGATCGGTGGAAACGCAAACGAACCACAAGACGAAGACGCACCCAAAGCCATCAGCAGCCAACATCAGCGTGAACGTCGAGGATCATCACGAGGAGTGGACGCCCACACCATCCGCATTTACGTACATAACAACCCCGCAAGAATCATTGATCCTGCCCAGCAATCGACCCTGCCGCGTCGCCTTTTTGAGCTACGTCTATGTGCTGCTGGGCATTCAGGTGGGTCTGTCCGTGCTTCAATGGCTGATGGCTAACTATCGCTGGCGATCGCAGATAACGGCAGCCGAGCGCAATTTGTATTTGCTGATGCTGCTGCTGACCTGGCTAAATCTGACGTTGGCCTTCTTTGGCTTTCGCCGGCTGCAGACGACCTGGCCGCTCAACTGGATCGTGTTCGCCTGCATGTGCGAGTGCCTGACGCTGCTGGTGATATTCCTGTGCCTGCGTGAACAGGACCTGTCCTGGTACTTCATAGCGATCAGCGTTGCCCTGCTGCTGATCTATGTGCCGCTGTCGCTATGGTTGCCGCCCCAGCTGACGGCGACTCTGTGGATCCTGATATTCCTGAGCATGTGTGTGCTGCTCATCAGCGGCCTGGCCCTGATCAGCGGCCTTTCCATGCACGTCTACCTGCCGCTAACCTTCTGCGTCATGCTCTTCGGACCCTGGACCATGTACAATGCCTGTCAGCTTCATGCGGCCTCCCGCGATCCCTGCCAGAGGCTCGGCTACCTCGAGCATGCCGCCAAAATGTACATCGCCTTCGGCTGCACGGTCGGCGGCCTGGTGATAGTCAGTCGCATTGCCGACAGCTCCGTCGAGACCGAAGGCTGTCGGGAAGTTGTGTTCTGCCACAAGCGATCTGCCAGCTAACTGTCTTTTAAGCTAATGCCACAAACTGTTCACTTCTGAATATCTCTATATACATATATATATATATATTTGTTTGTATAGTTTAAAGGAGAGTCCGTTTTTGACTTACCAGGATTGTGGACCAGCAGCCAGTAGCACATGGTTACTATGAAGGCGTAGACTGTGGCACAGGTGTAGAGCACCCAGTAGAGATGATGCAGGCGACTCTTCTTCGCCTGGCGCACAATCTCAAAGTCCTCGCGCTCCACCATCATGCCCTGGGTGACTATCCAGGCGGCCAGCCAGGCCTGCACCGTGCAAAACAGCAGGCCCCAGTGGGTCAAATAGATCCACCACTTGGCATAGTGGTGCTCAAAGTGCTCCTCAGTGCGACCGATGTCCAGCAGGGAGCACACCAATGCCGCCAGGCAGGTTATCGCCGTTATCCAGCGATAGAATAGATAAACGATGCGCACTTGCGTATTGCGCTGCCACTGCAAGGATTAAGCCAAAGGACATAGTCAGTAAGGGAATCTCTCTAAAAGACTCCTTAAAGAATAGATAATCAATCATTTCAAGTATATTCTAACTGCATTAGGCCTAACAGCAGATAGCATGGAGAGATCTGTCCATGCAAAAATATTACCTTTATTCAATATCTCGCATTCAGTACTTACAAATATAGAGATTTAAGTTTGGAGTGGACTATGGAAGGGTTTCCTCCTTACTGAACTGTGGAAGGGTTTCCTCCTAACTGAACTATGGAAGGGTTTCCTCCTAACTAAACTGTGGAAGGGTTTCCTCCTAACTCTCCTAACTGAACTATGGAAGGGTTTCCTCCTAACTAAACTGTGGAAGGGTTTCCTCCTAACTGAACTATGGAAGGGTTTCCTCCTAACTAAATTGTGGAAGGGTTTCCTCCTAACTGAACTATGGAAGGGTTACCTCCTAACTGTGGAAGGGTTTCCTCCTAACTGAACTATGGAAGGGTTACCTCCTAACTGAACTGTGGAACGGTTTCCTTCTAACTGTGAAAAGGCTTCCTCCTAACTATAAACTAACGCTTTTATAGTTTCAACGATGCGTCATTTAGGGTTTAACAGAATTAATAACTGAAACACCTTTTACCTACTACAGGCAACCAGTTCTGAAAGAAATATGCTAGTAAGATAACCACACATTAGTAGGTTTAAAGTTGAGTGGAAGCGATCCTTGAAGGATTCAAGAGATTCCGAAGAAGCTTTTTTTAAAACTTGGTATCAACAATAAGAAAATGTAGGCTATTTAACCAGTCTTCATACAATACGTTGAGCTTGGTATGCTCGTAACTAGAACTAAAGATCTAATGATGATTGCCTCTCAACCTAACCCCTTTCCATGTTTATATGCTAAGGAGTCAGGACTGAAAGGAGTAAGGGCCATGTAGACTACTTTGAGCTGTCAATTTGTCAAGAGTTGAACTTCTTAAGGCCTATTACTAAATTAGACTCTCTTGGAGTAGCTTGCCTAACCTGACTTCGTGAGGGATCTATCATGACATCTTATCCACATAAGCCAGAGACTCATTAGGTTTTAAGGGCGATGGGAAATCTTAATTCTCTAGGAGTTATATTAAAGAGTGGAGTTCACGCATTACAAGGATCTCATGGATTGATTATCACCTACCTGGCAGAGATAGAAGTTATGCCGATGGACATGGTCCGGCGTGAACTCCGGAAAGCAGCTGTTCCACAATTTGCTAACCATCATTCTCTGATTGCCCAGGCAGCTGGTGGCGTCGTTGGCGAACTGGTTGAAGCCCTCGCAGCTGTCGTGTGAGGGATATTGGTAGGACTGATAGGCCTGTTGCTGCTGCTGCTGCTGTTGCTGCTGATGCTGCTGCTGCTGCTGCTGCTGGTGCTGGAACAAGTGCTGATGCTGATGTTGATGCTGATGCTGATGTTGGTTATGCTGCTGCTGCTGCTGCTGGTGCAGATGTTGCTGATGCTGCTGATGTTGCTGCTGTTGTTGGTAGTGTTGATAGCGTTGTTGTTCCGTTTCACGATGCGAATGTGCGCCGCTGCCCGTTTCGCCTCCGCCGGCTCCTCCTCCAGCTGTTGGTCCGCCTGCTGCAGCCGTTGCTGCTGCTGCGCCGGCTGCGCTGCCGTGCTCCGTTTGGTATTCGTGTTGTGGCGGCGTCTTGTGGCTGTGTCTGCTGCCGCCGCCGCCGCTGCTGCTGCTCTGAGGCCGTAGAAAATCGGGCAGTTCAAGATCAAAGATGTGCGCCAGCTGCGCCTCCTCGTCGTCGTCCTCGTCGTCGAACTCCGGCCGATGGTTGCTGTTGTACTGCAGGAAACGCACGTCCTCGAGACTGTCGCAGTCCGTCGATAACAGCGCCGCTGGCAGGCACTCCTCAAGCAGATCGTCCTCGTCCTCGGTGGTGCTGGCAAGGCCCGGCAAATAGCCGTAATTGTCGTAGGCGTCGTAGCGCCGGCGTGGCGTTGCCTTGTAACGATAGCCGCCAGCTTGCAGCTCCTCTTCGGCTGCTGCTGCTGCTGCCGCCGCTGCTGCTGCTGCTTGCGCTGCTGCTGCTGCGTACTCCCGGAACGGATCGGCTGCTGCTGCTGCTGCTGCTGGCGCCCGGTTGCTGCTGCTGCTGCTGCTGGTGAAATAATAGTCGGTGGCTACGCTGGGCGCCGGTGGCGGCGGTGGCAGCGCCGGTGTCTGGAGTGGCGGCAAATAGCCAGGTGAACTGCCCGCCGATACCGTTGCCGACGTCGAGGCTAAGAGCGGCGTGGGCGACGAGTCAAAGTTGATCAGCGCCGCAGCAGGATAGCCCCCGCCAGTGTAGCCCAGCCGATAAGGATACGGCCCGCTGGCAGTGCCAGTTCCACTATTGCTGCTGCTGCTGCCGATGTAAATGTGCGCCGAGGTGGAGGGCAGATGATACCAGCTGGCTAGATTGCTGCTGCCCAGACCGAAACCCAGGCCCAAGCCCAGACCCAAACCCAGTCCGCTGCTGCTGCTGCTGCCGCGACTGAAGTAGTAGCTGTACTGTTGCTGCTGTTGCTGCTGCTGCTGCTGCTGTTGCTGATGTTGCTGATGTTGCTTTTGCTGGTGTTGGTGTTGCTGCTGCAGTGGCGTGTAGTCGTAGTGAGTGCCGCCCGTTAGCCAGCGATGTCGAGCTGGCGTACTTAAACGCTCGTAATATTGACGCTGATGGTAGAGAAATTGCTGCTGCTGCTGTTGGGCTAGCTGCTGTTGGTGCTGTTGCTGCTGCAACTCACGCTCGAGCCGTTGCAGCAGCAGTTGTTGTTGCAGTTGCTGTATCTGCAGCTGCTGCTGCTGTTGGGCTAGCAATTGCTGCTGGACTTGCTGCTGTTGCTGTCGCTGCAGCTGCAGCTGTTGTTGCGTCTGCTGTTGCGTTAGCTGCTGCTGCTGTTGTTGCTGCTGCTGCTGATGTTGTTGCTGGTGTTGCTGGTGTTGCTGTTGGCCACTAATTGGCTCCGGTCTAAAGTAAAACTGCGCGTAATCCAATGTGAAGGCGTTTACTGTTTACTTTGCCTCACGCCCACCACACTTAACAAGTGTTCCTGCGGTCTCAATGCCCAGTTGCTGCAGTAAGTGTTGCTGTTGCTGTTGCTGTTGCTGCTGCTGCTGCTGTTGTTGCGGTTGCTCTCACACAATCTTCAGTTGTTGCTGCAAGTAGAACAAGTGAAAAATGCGCTCTGAGTCAAGTGCTTCTGCTTCGCTCACACGTGACACGTCACCAGCCTATTACAACACTAATTAGACGGGCATTAAGTATACGCCTCGTGGTTTTCAAATGCCACTTGAGCGTGCGCCCGCACTGTCGTAGAGTAAATAAGCATTTCACCAGGCTCTAATTGAATTTCTTTCTGCCAGCCTTTCAATGAAAATCACAAGCTGAGACTTTGCAAAGCTTCAAAGGATTTCAGAAATCACGCACTTCCTTCCAAACTGTATTGAAATAAGTCTGCAGACATAAATAAGAACATTTGAATTGCCCTTAATTAAGTTTTCATAATATTACTTTTCTTTCAGGTTAAGGATCAACTTAAGTTAACGCTCTGAAAGATTTTGGCTTTAATTCTATAATAATTTGTTAAGGTCTAAATTTAAATAGGTTTGCAACTAATAGAAATTTTATATTTAAATAAATTAATTGAATTGACAGAATTTGAAGGCAATTCAAATCAATTGAAAAAGGAAGCTTTAACTCAATTATTGATGATGACATTGATTTTTTCTTTAATAATATATTATAAATCAATCTTTTGAAACCAATATGACTGCATTTTTAGAATCGACGCGATTCAAATATATATTCTTGATTTTTAACAAACCCCCCATATAAAATGATTTTTCTAGCAATAGATTAACTAATTCTTTGGCATATTTAAAAATTAACGCTAAGTTAACGCTCTGAAAGATTTCGGTCTAGGCTGTAAATTGGTAATTTAAATAGAAATGTTATATTTAAATAAATTAATTGAATTGATAAAATTCAAAAACCATTCAAAGAGATCAAATCTGGACAAAACAATGTGACATGCTTAAAATCAATTTAAATGAAAATTATAACACAATTATTGATGATTACATTAATTTTTTTCTTTTACAGTATGTTTTTAAAATCAATAAAAGTGTTTTAGGAGAGCGGAGTCAATTGGAATATTGATTATTCTGTATAACAAATTCCCCTATAAAATGGTTTTTATTAAACATATCTTGCAACAGTTAATTCAATATATTATATAATATATTATATTATATAAAAGAACAGACATGGCTAGAAAAAGTCATCAACTGATTCTGTCCAGGAATATATTTAACTTTATTTAGGAAAAAGTTGTCTTCTTCTGCCTGCTAATGCATTTACACAAAATCAACATATCAAATGAAAATTGTTAAATGATTTTAAATTAACTGATTGTAGTTTGATAATTAAGAGACTGCAAATCAATCACAATACTAAACAATTATTTTGTTGGTTTCATTTTAGTGCACGTGCCGAATAAATATTTAAATGCCAATCATAAATCCTAATATAAGCTTTAAATGAATGGCAAACACAAAAATGCATTTATAGAAACTGCTCGAATTTAGTTTTTAGCTTTATATCTTTTACGTCAGAATTTGCAATTCTTAATTGACAGGTATTCGTATTTATGCAGATTTAACTAAAGAAATAAAAAAAAATAAAAATATATAGTTTAGATACTTTTACGAATTGTTTTTTTGGCATTTAGTTCAAATAAAAATAATAATAAATAAAAATAAAATAAATATAAATAAAAAATAGTTTTATCTTCAGTTTGCATTGCCTATTTCTATAGATCGATAAATATAGTAAAACTTTGTTTTAGCTGACAAATGAATTAACTGAGCCTTGTAATTAGTGGCGAATGCAAATCCTTTTTTGGGCACTTTGTCTAATGGAGCACCGAATGATTTGTGTGCCTCGTTTAGCCAGTGCCCAAACAAGCAAAGCAAACAAGCAAACTTAAATGTTATACTAAATGCTAAAACAACTGCGGCGATTGCATTGCAGCAGCAGCAGCAGCAGCAACAGCAGCAGCAATAAAATCAGATCAAAATAGGACGCGCGTGCGGCGGCAGCAACAACAAATGGCGGCCAGGAACTTCCGTTGCGGCCATTTTGGTTGCTCGCTCGCTTCAATTGAGTTGAGTTGAGTTAAGTTGAGTTGAATTGAGTTGAGTTCAGTTGAGTTGAGTTGTTTCGAGTTGTCTGCTTAAAACAGCCAAAAGAATCGCGAGTTAAATGCATTTGGTGTATGTGTGTGAGTGTGTGTGTGAGAATTAGTGTGTGATTTGCGCTCAGCTTGTTTGTGTGCGTGTCTTTTGACGTCAGCAATATTGGCAATTGTTGTTGCTCTTGCCGCTGTTTACACAGCTGCGACAAGGGTCGAATTTGTTGTTATTGCCGCAGTTGCTTTCGCTGCTGCTGCTTTTGGTTGTTGCAATATTTACAATGGCAATTTCCCTGAATAACACTCACAGCGGCAACAGACCGAAGTTTCAAACAAACCAAAGACTGCAAAGCCTTTTCTAACAACCAGAAATACACACTCTTACACACACACACACAGAGAGAGAGAGAGAGAAGTATGGTTGTATGCGGCTTATACACTTCCGGCCGCAAAGTCTTTGCTGGTTACCCAAACCCAACACTTTCGTTATAACGCACTCTTCTTCTTCAAACTGGCAGCTGGCACATAAAATAACAGTTTCATTGCGATTCTCATAAATTGGGCAAATGTGTTCGCAAAAAGACGCCAATCGGCTGGACCCTATTTGGCTGCACATTATTTGGCCAAAATGAATAAGTTCCTCGCATAAATGTACTCCCTTCAATTGCACTTAATTAATTTAAACTTCAGTTTAAATTTATTAGAAATTCAAGGCATTGGTAAGTTTTACTTTGGAAAGAGTGTTTGCAATTCAACCAGGAAATATCAACAGTTTTTTGCAAACTTTTTCTTTAAACTTTTTCTTTTTCTCTCATTTTTTTCTTTTTTTTGCAAGGCAAAAAAAACTTCGTTTAACTTTGAGCAGCAACTTTTCGCTTCAATCATTTTCTACTCTTTTCCGTGTTTAAGCTGCATACAGAAAACAAAACAAAAAAAAGACGTTAAACTAAAAAAATAAAAGTTTGCATAAAAGTTTCGCAGTAAAGGATGTTTATTTATAGCCGAGCAGGAGCAACAATATTTTGGATAATTGCTGCTGCAGCTCATAAAATGCAAATACTGAACGCAAATACAGTGGCCATAAGGCGTGTCCTTCAATTTCGCCCAAGTAGCTGGCACACATGGCGTATGAGCGATGTTTAATGAAGTCACAGAGCAGCAAGGAAGCCGCCGCCGCCAATGACGACAATGGTAACGAGCGCGAGCCCAGCGACAACATTAATGCTAATTTAATTACAAAAGCATGTCTCAACATGTCTCCGCCCAACCTCCCGAGGCCATGTCCTCCATGTCCTTAATGCGCTCAAACAGAATATATTTGCGCACAGCAAAAGAGAATGCATATGAGGCATATGCATAAAAATATGGCCATATCAAAATCAAAAGAGGATTCTGAATGGTTTATATTCTGCTCGATATATGACTTGCTTTATACGCTTAATTGCAAAATGCGGAAAGTACAGTTTTCGAGTTCGAGTGTGTGTACAAGTTTATTTCACACACACTCGCACACACGCACACTCGCACACACACACACTCGCCGCTGTCACAGGCAGGCCGCGGCGTTGCTGTGCGACGCATTAATTATCCTTTGAAACCGAGAGTCCCGCATTGATTTATCAATAGCGCGGGCGCGTGAATTAATTGCCAAAGACTTTTGTATCGAGTGCCAAATGAATTATGGCAGTTGCAGACGCAGAAGCTGACGCTGACACAGCCGCAGACATTCGACTACGCCTAGAGCAGAACAGCGTGACACGAGCTGGGGCACAGGTCGTGTCACGACAGCTGAGAATGAAGAGTTTGAACTATTTATGTTTTATGTATAAAGAGCTAGCTTAATAATAACAACAATTAATAATAAAGTAATAGGATGGAGTATATTTATTCGCTATGGCAACGGAGGCCTTCAGCTCTAAGATGGTCTGAGTTTTTTCTAAGGTTTCTCATTTATATGGTTAACTTATATTACGCTTTTTTTATAAATATGTTTGAAGAGAGAGTTTGAACTATTTATTTTTTATTTAATAAAAATTTTAAAAATAATAATAATAAAATAAATGGCTGTAGTATATTTATTAGCTATGGCAGCTCTAAGCAGGTCTGAGTTTTTTCGCAGATTTCTTCTTTATATGGTTAACTTATATTACGCCATATATTTACAATTGTATATATTGGGTTAGTTTGTATGTTTTAAGAGAGAGTTTGAACTATTCGCAATCCTTGGCAAAGAAGTTGTTGAAGTGGGAAATTCAAATTGAAATAAATGAATGAAGATTCGAACCTAGGCCAGTGTATGAATTAAATGTTTGTCTTAGCCAAAAGCTAAAGCAACTAGTTCGGATTAAGTAAAGTTAGATTGATTATTGAAACTATTTATATTAGACTTTTAATAAGAATATTAATAAATATCGTAATAAAATTTAATAGAAATAGTTTTTTTCTAGATAAGTTTATTATATGTAGTATATCAAGTTTCTGTACTAAAATATGGTATAAAATATATACATTTAGCCTGTCTGCTAACAAGAGGTTTAATATTAAATGCACTAAAGCATTGAAAAGAAATAAGAAGATAGAATCTCTTTAATGCTTTAATATAGAATTTAAATGTTTAATAAATATAATTAATTCTCTTTTTACAGAATATGAATATATGTTAACTTTAACTAAGTGCACATATTTAATATAAATCTCGTGCTTTCTCGTGCTTTTTTCGTGCTTTCTCGTGCTTCGTTCGCGGTTTGTTCGCATCGACACGTGCTCGGCTTAAGTTTGCCATGTTGTCGACTCCAGAGCAAAGTTATGTAATAATACAATTAAGCATTTTCATGCGGAACGCTGCGTTTGATTAGCTGAAATTCCAAGCAAGGATGGGAAGGATGTTGTTGTTAGCTGCGGGGTCCCGGGAGCTGTTGAGCTGAGCACGGATGAGTTTCCCGGCGAATGCAATTTAATTAAAATGAAAAATATTTCTGTGCCAATAACGTTGCCAAGCTTTGAGCGTAACAAACTATGTGAAAATGTTAAAAATTTTGCTCAACATTTGCAACCAATGTAAAATAACTTAAAGGCTGCAGATCTTTAAAATTGCAATTGTTATGTAAGCTTAAGCTAAACAAAGAATTTCCTTTATCAAATGGAAAGTCAATTTTTCGACTTGGCAACTTTATAAAACTACTTTGTCTGCTAATCGATATCGAAAAAAGCTTCTAAAAACTTTTTATTCAATATAGTTATGATAATGGCCATTAAATAAACTTTTCCCACAAATAATCATTACAAACAATATCAATATGAAAAAGCATTTGAAATGTGTTTAGTTGCTCGCAGACAAAGTAAACTTTTTCAACATGCAACTGCAACTGCAACAACAACAACAACAACAACAACAACAACAACATTCTGCCCCACGTGACGTTTGTAATATTGAAAACAAAATCCTTGCTGAGCTAATGCAGAATTTTTATGCATGGCAAAGGCCCCCAACGACGCCCACGACGCAACATAGATAGATAAAGAAGGCAGGCAGGGGGTGGGGAAGGGGGGGGGGGCGTGGCAGAGGTGGGTAAGCGGCATGTCAGACACATTGACGTGTTTGTTTATGTAAACAGGAAGTGTTGCGCTGCAGGCGCAGTGCAAAAACTAACACAACCAGACAGACAAAGAGCGAGCGAGCGAGAGGCAGAGGGAGGGAGAGAGAGGCAGGAAGTAAACAGTGCTGTTATGCGAACACTTTATATATATACACACACACACATATATATATATATATGTATGTATTCTATCCCTCTCTAACTGCCTGGTGTATGACATTTTCATATTTTTTTTTTGTGTAGTTGCTCGTTTGTTTTATAGTTTGCCCATATGAAATTATTGTAAAGCTAACATTTAATAAATGGCCCCAGTGTGTGGGAGCGAGTGGGCGCGAGTGTGTGTGTTTTAGGGTTGGGTCTGTGTGAAACTTTTAATGAGCTATTTACATGTGAGAGAGATGTATGCATGTATGCTGTAAGCTGTAAGCTGGCAAGCTGGGAAACGCGGCGTATGAGTAATGCGGCTGAGTATTTGCTTATGAACATTTATGGTTGGGCATGCGGCGCATTAAAGGCTTAAGGGCAACACTTTTGGCCAAAGTTCAAGCGGGCTTCGTTTGTTATCCTGGCCAATTGCTAAGTGCAGCATCACGCAACGATTCAATGACTGCCACAAGCTGTTTTCTTGTTGTTATTCCAAAGGTTTCGTGTTATGCAAATTGTGGCCTTGTCAGCTGCAGCAGCAGCAGTCAGTCAGTCAGCCAGCCAGCCAGTCAGCTAGTCAGTTGGGCTGGTCAGGACGAGGTCGTGTCAGTTAGTGTACCATGACCGCCGCCCCTGGCCAAACACAATCGCCTGCCTGGCTGTCAAAGTCTGTTTTATTGACTGCGCAGCTAGCATTTAATGATATTCATTTCACATGACTATAAATTTACATATCCTTTATGCTTGCATATGCCACTTGTGCACAATAATACACTTGCCAAAATATTAATTAAATTGCAGTTTTTTTTGGCAAATATTATCAAATAATTTAAACGTTATTAGATTCATTATCATTTGGGACACCTTTTGAATAATGTGCTTAGATTTTAATTAAATAAACTATGATACTTATTTGATTTGTTTTAAATGAATTAGTTGTTAATGTTGCTTGACTTGAAGATACCCTATAAGCAACAATATGATACACAACAACAAATACTGAGAAGTTTGTTTCTCTCTGCTTTGGTTTTATTAGTCTGAAAAGCTTTTGCTCTTTATGTAATATCTTTCAATTTAAAGCTATTGTTAAGCAAAAAGCTAAAAATGTTGTTTTCTTTTGTTTTAATTGTTCTTCATGCTATGTAAATTTGTTTGTCTTTAGTCTTTTAAATTGCAGAACTTAATTAGAGCTCTTTTAGAAGAAGCAAAATTGATTGGGAAAATATATCTTTAATTTAAATTAAAGTGAATATAATATAAAATATATCTTTAATTTAAATCAAAGTATATTTGTTGTTATATAAAATACCTTATATATGAAAGTTTAGCCAAAGGAATAAAGCAGTTTTTGCTAATAATATTATTAAATACATTATTAAACATTACTTTTTCTACATATTAAATAAGCTATAAGCTAATACTCTGCCTTAGTTGTATTCAATTGTTAAATAGGGAATTTCTGTGTTATGTTCATTAAAATAAAGTTTTAAAAACTAATATAAAATATAATAAATTATAATAAAACAATAAATAAACGACAAGATTAAAAGACAGCACTCAGTTTATATAAAGCACCAACTATAAAAAATCATTATATTTTAATAGTCATAAACTTGCCGAACTTTTATTGAGCCAACATTTATGATTCTGTTTCCCAGAAAAACAGCTAACCTTTATAGTTGATTTAACAACCGATCAACGTGACTTGCACTCAATTGTCAATTAATGCCTTAAATGGCTTCAAAGTGTCCATTAGGGGAACACAAGGTCGTGTTGGCCTTAATGAATTAAGTCACGTCCTATGAGACTGATCGAAAGTTATGAGCATTGATAAATGGTCATCTTAAACTGCAATTTATATACGGGCAAAATTGTTGGCAGCCAGATTAATTTCATTAAAAGGTTGTCACAAAATCCTTGAAAGCGCAAACCGACAAATAACCAAAAAAAAAAAAAAAAAACGAGGTATGCAAAAACTGTGCATGTAAAATGGCAGCCCAGAAAAAAGTGTATGTAAAATGCAGGCCAACAATTTTTCACGCCTGCACAACAACAACAACAACAAGAGCGACGGCAATGAAGCCAAAATTTATTATCAGTGTGTGCGCAGTTGAACAATAAATAAGCCAAGACTCGCAGCGAGGCCAGTGGCTGTGATTATGAATAGCCAGGCCGATAAGCGCATTAAAATGGATTTATACCTTGGCTCAAAGGAGCAGAAGACGCTTGGCCAACCGCTTGACTATGAAAAACTGGCCACTTTAAGGCTGTTCAAGGTGTGCGAGTAAAGCTGAAAAAGCCTCTCTCCCTCTCTCTTTTCTTTCTGTGTGTGTGTATGTTTGTTGTCCTTATACACACAGACACACACACACTCGGTCGCGTTGTCCTCGTCAGTTTGTCAGTCTGTCTGTTGGACCAACAGGCTGGCAGCTGCTGCTATCTGGCATTTGGTTTCGTATCGCCTCGTTTCGAATGTTTTGACAACTTCCGCGACACTTTTTGCATTTCGCCTGATTGTCGTTAGCGGAAATATATTTTCTTCATCGCCAGCGCCGAGTGCTTTTCATATTCAATTTTGTCGTCGCATCTTGAGGACTTTTCCCGCCACTTTCCATTTGCCAAACTCAACGCTTGCAGCAGTTTATCAAGTTTTTCTCATTCTTTTTTTTCTTCTTCTTTTCGCGCATTCTGATTTACGACGTTCCTTTCCGCATTTGCTAAAACTATTTGATATGTACATATATATATGTATATATGATTTTCCTTATGCTTATGTCATAAACACAAATCCGTGCGAGCAGCTTATGAAACTCATCTCAACGGTTAAACTTTGATAAATTTTGCTGAGTATTGCATTTAAAGGGACTCAAGCCCGCGCTGTTGGAATCCACTTATCACACAGACAAAAGAATGACTTTGACAATGAAATGGATGCCCCCCTGCTGCTATTCCTGCTGCTGCTGCTGTGAATTGTCTTGCGTCAACACAATTTCCAGCTAAAGCTTTGCCAATTAAATTTATATAAATAACTGCCTTACACAGAAGTCGAGCAGCAGCATTGTTGCATTATCAATTCATTTGAAATATGCAGAGGACAATCCATCAACTAAAGTCAATTCAAATATAATTCAAACCTGGTGCTCAGCCAACCGTGTGAGGGAAAATAACTGCGCACATCATGTACAAAAATGCAGCCAACTAAAATTAAATTATACCCTTCCCCTTACCCTTACCCACAGTTTGACATATTCCAAATACAGTCGGTATGTTAAGGAGGGCAAATAAAACCACAGAAGCTATGTCTATCAAATGTTCGGCATTCATAGTTGCGACTGGCAGCGGGAAGAGGAAGCAGAACAAGGATGTCACAGGATGGAACAAGGAGTCCCAGCACACGTTGATCTTTCTGAACCGCATCGGCATCGAAATCGACATCGACGTCGTCGTCGATTACGTTCATCATCATCATCATCATCGAGTGCGGGAAAGCGGGGGGACGGGTTGGGGCACGTGGCCTGCAGCTGTCAGGGCTTTGTCGTGTAAGTTGGCTTAATTAAATGTGTTGCTTTTAGTTTTGCCATTTCCATTCGCCAACAATTGCAATCGAGTGCGAAGCTCTTTGCCCCACTTGACAATGCCGTGCAACTAATCGCAGTTAGTTTTACTTTTTATATATATTTATACATATATATTCTAGATTGATTCCCATAATTTTCTAATTTTTAAGCCGCTTACATTTTAAAAAGTTTTAAGCTTTAAGCGAACAAAAGTTGAATGTAAATTGATTTGAAATCCATGTTCAATTAATTTAATATCGATCTTTGCCGCTGCCTGCATGCAAATAAAAAGGCTAAAATAAATAAAAACGTTTGCTTTTTGTTTGTAAAAGCATTTTCATTAGTTTGATTTTGTACACATAAGCTTCTTTTTATAGTTAGTTTATAGAATGTATAAGAAAGGATAGTTAGCTGTATTTCCTGGCCGTCTGTGTAAATTTTAACTTTGGGATTTTTGCTTTAGAAGTCTTTTTAGACTTTTTCAAGTCTTTTTGTTTAACAATTCCATTTACAGGATTAAAAAATTACAATATTTTTAAATTTAAAGTCACAGTCTGAGGAATTCCTTTTAGCTATTTTTAGCTGCTTTTGGATTGTGAATTGAGTATTGAAGATTTTATTATATTCAAAAGCCAAATATATAAAAAAATAAAAAATATATAATATAATTAAATATACATACATAAAATACATTTTGTGTAACATTTTTAGTTATTGCTTCATAGAACAAAAAAATTGAACTTCAACAATTGATTAAATTATTTAATTTATACATTTTTTTGGCAAGCAAAAGCAACTTATAATGTTTATTTAATATGGAGTTAATCAAAGCTTTTTATTTGACGTATTTTTTGTAACGAAGAGTATATGAGTATATATAAATTAAAGAGAATCTATATATGCACAAATATGTCTTTTATAGACATTATTAAGTATTCATGTAAATATAAATATATGCATATATATACGGGTATAAGTAAAATGCTGAATACTCTATTTCAGTTGGCTGTGTGCAATATTATTAATATTTTATAATACATTTCGATTGAGAACAATGTTCGATTTATTTTCTAACTCAATTCTCGCCTAGTATACCCGATTTAGTTTTAACTGCACGTGAATTTTAATTCACATATTCAAGGGACTTTTTATCGTATACTAGCTGTCAGCTGTTGACATTCTTGAAAAATCATATGTACACACACACACACACAGGCGTATATGCATGTAACTGATATATGGCCAGGCAAAACATGAGCGTAAAAAAGAGAAAACGCGAGTTCTTTTACGAACAGTGGCGAGTGTGCTTCAACGGGGTGAGTGTGTGCGAGTGTGTGTGTGTGTGTGTTTGACCCTCATAAATCACTTAAATGTTGCGGCAGTTGCTGCCAGAGCAACGGCATCAACGTAAAGAACATCATCATCATTATTAGTATCATCATCATCATCATTATCATCATTATCGTCATCATCGTTTGTATCATTAGCATCAGAGGCAGCTGCTTTTAGTTCAATTAAGTGGTTATCCCAGCAACCGGGCAACATTTGAGCATATGCTAATTTATAGGTAATGTATGTATGTGTGTGTGTGAGTGTGTGTGTATGATTTATGCGCATATCGGCTTGAAGTTTTATAGTTAATTGCAGTTTCATATAGCCTCTGTGCCGCATAATGAGCTGCAAATGCAACAAATTACGCATACGCAACGTGCGCCCGAATATCGAATTTCGCAATTTCGCAATTTCGCAATTTCAACAGCAAGCTTGATTACGGCCGATTTCCACGAAATCGTAACAATGGCAACGGGCACAGTTGATTGCAATTGCAGCGGCATGTGAAGCTGTTTAAAGTTTAAAAATGAAAATGAAAAACAGAAAACAAACCCACACAACAAAAGTCTATGCGGTAACACGCAGCTGTTCGTGCTCAGTTATTAAAAACTAAAAACCATCAATGCATATGGAAAGCGCTTTTAATTGAAAGTCAAAACATAAAATCCGCATGTCGCTGAGCGCACAGTGAAACGAAAGCAACTAAAAAACACGTAAAACATGTAAAGGATTTCCTTTAATTTAACATATATTTTTTTAAGCTTCTTTCGCTGAGCTATTTACCCATGAATCTGTAATGGAAATTAAACGACAACAAATGTTTTTCAATATGAAGAGTTTGCTAGTTTTGTGTGGCTATTTGCTTTTTGCTATGATTTCCGATCACAGTGCATTCGAAATTCAGATCAATGTTACATGAATTACAAATGGAAAAAAACAAAAAATGAACACAACAAACAGAAGCTGCCAAAGCGGAGAAACAGAGGCCGACAAATGGACAAAATGCGTTAATGCTGCACTTGCTGACAGTGTCACAGTCGCAGTCGCAGTTGACGTCGCCGTCGGCGTCGACGTCGCAGCAGCAGCGAATCAATATGCTGCGAACAGTTTTAAATGCAAACAAACTGAAGCGGAATAAAATGAACGGTACAACGCACGACGCAGCAGAACAACAACGCAAACAAGACCACAAAGCAAAAGCAAAAACGAAAAAAACAGAAAACAACGAGAACGTAAACGAAACAAAACAAAAAATGAGTATGTAAAGAGAATACCTGAACGCAGCTCGGAATCTGTGTAAACTGCCCGTGCACTGTATTCAGGTTGGAAATATTTGCGAGCGCCGAAAAGTATGCAACGAAATTTGTTTGCCCAGTTTTTAGACTTTCCGTTTGCCATTTAGCCGGAGACAAAGACGTAAACGTTAACGTAACCACGCTGACCGCAATTAAAAGCGTTCCGTGCTGCAGTTGACTACGGATATGGGGATCGGTATGCGAGCTCTTGTTTTTTTTTTTTATTTGCTCCTGGTTGCCTTGCTGAGCAGCAGCCACAAAGACAATACGCAGAAGCCAGGACGCAACTGCCCTCGGCCCAACCGTTTTCCTTGCTACTCGCTGACAGTTCAGCGAAAATTTAGCACAAGAAATTTGCCGTCAACAAAAAAGCAGCTAGCAACAATTTCTTTTTTGCGTCGCTGCTAGCAACAGCAAAATTCAAAGCCAGCCCGAGGAACAGAAGGAGACAGGACGACAGTATTGTCAGTGCTCGGTGGTAAACTTTGTGAGTCTTCCGAGTATGACGTATGTCAAGCTCTCCAATGGCTTAATACCAAGAAAGCAAAAGCAAAGGCAAAACCAGCAGCACAAATAACAAATCACAAAGAAATTTTACAAGCTTTTAAAATCTGGCAGGATGATGAGAAATAGTTTAAGTTGCATTGTATTGCATTAAAGGAATATTTGAAAAGGTTCCTTGGAACGATACTTTTGCAATGCCAGCAGATATTAAACATTAACATGAAGGGTAATTCTTTACCTTAGTATGCATGAGTATTTTATATATATATATTTTTAAACAGAATACAATGCAATCTGAGATTGTGTGAACCCCGTCAGCTGCTTTAGCTCGTTTAGCATTTTCCTGCATCATTAGGGCTGAAATTTAAATTGCAAACTATGCCGGAAAATTGCATTGGATGTGGTCTAAGCCAGGCATTAATAATGCAGCACTTAACATGTTACAAAATGGGGCTATCGCAGGAGCGAGGTTATTGACATGTCCGTAAAGTAAAGTGCTGATAACTGTTGATGTTTGTGGCTTGAATTAAAGCCCTGCTGTGTATCCGCTCCACTCAAGGCGAATATCCTTTAGCTGAGTTTTTCGGAGTGCTGCTCAAGTGCCTTTGCTGCATTTAATGGCCAACATCAATTTTGGCTGTGGCTATTAAAGCTTAACTTGACGTATCCCATATCCCAACGCTGGACACGACAAATAATCGAGGCAGCCAGACGACAGCTCGTCCTTGTCCAATGAGCGGAAGCTGAAAATCATGGTTGGTTGAAAGTCATGGATGAATAGTTCCACAACAACAACAACAACAACAACAGCAGCATCAACAAGAGCAAAAAAAAAACGCAGACAAAGCTGAATCTCTGAACGTTTTTCACGTATACCTCTATTAAACTCTGACTTCCTCTCTACCTCTATTATTATTTATTCGCCAGCTGGTTTTTTGTCTCTGTCAATTTGAGCTCTGCGGAAACAAATATGTTGACAGGACCAACAACAACAACAACAACTTCGTTAAGCATTGTTGTTGAACTTTATACAGAAATCACTTAATACGAGCATAAAAGATAAAAACTATTTTATGTTTGAGTTTATAACGAGACGAATTTTTGTAAAAGCTGTATAAATATATGGGATATAAGCTACTCTCAAGATAAATTTGAGAGATAAAGAACTCTTATTTTTATGATTATTATTTGTTAACAATTGCCTATTAAACATTCCTCAATTTAAAAATCTTGTTTAACTTGCAACAATTAGTAGAAGGAATTTGTGTCTTTCCAACAGACCAATTTGTGTTGCTTTAACGGCAATTTCTTGGCTTAATTCCCAAAGGACACATATGCCTAGGGCAACCCTTTGGGCGTACAAGTGCAGGGTGCGCTGGTAAACTCTTTTGGCTGGGCCAACATATGTCGCCCTATTTGGTTATATGCATTTTTCGGTGGCACTCGGAATTGAAGAGGCGCCTAAAAGCATGCAAATGAGCTTTAGCCTGAGATGAGAGGGAGAGATCTCTTCTTCTGCTTCTGTATATTTTTTTTTGCTTTTTGCTTTTTTGCCGCCCGTCGTGTCAAATGCCAGGGCCAGGGAATAGATGCGATGACAACTGTCAACGGTTTGTTGGCCGTCTCTGATTTCAACAGGCCCAAAATGTATGCAATGTTGAGCCCGCATATTTGCATGATGGCCCAGTAATTTGTGCCTGTCTCGCCCTTTACTGAGTTTACAGTTTTGACCTTGCACCGTATAAAAAACAAAAAAAAAAAAGCAAAAACCTCTTGGCACACAATTCCCAAATATTTATACTCTGCAATTCAGATACACATTTAGTGCTATTGACTACTTTTCGAAGCAATTCAAAGGAACCTTCAATTATGGCGCACACACAAAAATAGAAGCTGAAGGATGTGTCTCCAACCCACGCAACGGGGTCACACACATGTCTGTGTGTGTGTGTGTGTGTGTGTAGTCTCAGACAAGGGCTGGTCCCATATCATGTCGTGTCTTTTGTGCTGATGACACTTGTCAAAGCTATAGGAATTTTCAAATAATCTATGCGAGGCTTTTGATTGCACAGTAGAGCAAAAGCAAATGATTTTCATTATTTAATCAGAGTTCAATTAAAGCACGCAACATTTGCTTATTGTTAACAGCAGCTTTTTGTATGCGAAATCTTATTCAATTCGATTTGCTATTCTTATGGATTTGTTCCACTGTCTTGTGCGACTCTTTGTGAAGTAAAAGTAGGTATATATATATGTGTGTGTGTGGCGTGGTTGTTGTTGTTGTGTATGTGTACAGTTGGTTGAGCAGCTGCCGCTTTCAAAAGGGCAAAATAGCCAAACACACACACACACACACACACACACACAGAGAAAGAAGCCCCCAACTGTCATAAACTAGGATTATGTTGCATAAGCTCAGGCGTTCTTTTTGTTGTTGCCGCTGTTATTGTTAGTACGACTCACTGTGCGTGTGCGTGTGTGTGTGTGTGTATGCCTATTGAATTTTAAAACATTTGTTTGGGGCTTCGAGTTGGCACAAGTTGCCGATAATTACTTTTTGGCCGGGCCAGGCACTCGTAATTGATGCGTGTGCGACATTTGTATAAACCAATTGAGTTCTCGAGGCAAAGGCAAAGCTTCTATTTGTTATTGTTATTGCATAATGCCAGTCATATGTTTGCAAAATGGCTTTATCTGCCCAGTGTCAATAAAGCTGGAGAAAGGTCGCAAAAGGAGCCAGCTGCCAGGCTGCCAATTAAACTTGCAGTTATGCGGGGTCTGAACTCAAGTTTTTGGTTGGAAACTAAATCGAACTTTGCGTTGGCGCATAATCAATGAACGGGACAATGGGGAAGGAAAGTCGCAAGTACTGGGTAATAGTTTGACTTGCTGCTTCATTAAATTTAATTTATAAACTTGCCATAAGCACTAAATCACTGCGCAGTCTTCGAAGAAGACTCCGGACTTGGATGCGACAAAAGAAATTGCATAAAATGGCGGCCACTGGCCAAAATGGCCAAGATGGCCAAAATGGCTGGCCATAAACATTATTGCCGTGCCGCTAGTCTTTCGTGGCCATAATTTGCAAAATAAAAGCAAATGTATATATATATATATATGTATATATATGCGGCAAAAGCCTCAAAGCCAAACACACAACAAATGCCCGAAAACAGCACAATAAAAAACCAAATTATAAAAAGAAAAAAGCAATAAAGTAGAGCTTGCTGCATAACGAACTTTAAATACCCCTTGGAAGAAGTGTGGCAGCTGTGTGATAAGCTATTCTCTATAAAACTGGAACTGAAAATGGAACTCCAGTTTCCTAAGGAACTCTTTTATATAAATATAAATGTGTAAATTATTTCCAGAGGAGCTCTTCAAAGAAGTAATCTAATCATAAAAGGAAAGGTGCGAAAGAGTTCTCTAAATGGAAACCAAATTAAAGAGCTGTTCTTTAAAGTAGCTTTTCTATAGTTAACAATATCAAGAAATAAACCATTAAGCAGTAGTTTATTATTTTTTTATATATTTATTATAAATGTTTATTTACTATCTTTATTTACTTAACTGTTCACATCGATCAAGAAAACACATCAACTTTCCCCTCTGCAATATAATAAGAAACAAACAAGAACAACTTTTTATTCTGGCCTAATCTGCAAAAGTTTTTAGACTTATAAAATATATGTCTCTTACTTTATTTATAAGGAGCACTTTCTGTTTTCTATTTGACTAATTGTCAAAACAATACGACGAACAATTGCTTTGCTTTCATAAGAAGCTTTTCAAGTGTTAAGAGCTTGGTCAAAGTTAACTTTCACAAAAACTGATAATTGCCAAGAAATTCTCTAAGTTCCTGGAATACAAATTACAAAGGTTGACAACACTCACAATTTGATTGGAAGTTTGGCACTCACTGCAAAATTGAATGCCAATTAAAATAAAATTGTTGATATTACCTGGAAAATATTAACACACATTTTCTGCAAGTAATTGCATTTTGATATGTCAAACAAAGTTGCCAAAAGAAATGTTTGATACATTACTTGATTGAAATAGTTCCTTTTAAATAATTATAAAAAAGAATTGAAAAAACTTTATGTCCCAACTTAATTTAACTATTTGTAAACACTCTTTAAATGACTCATAAAATTTCATTTAAATCACACTTGAAAACAGTTTTCCACTGTTTGACTGTAAATGCTTTTAACTAAATTATTTAAAGACTTAATTATCTTATAACTTTATTTATGAATAGTTTTTGTAATTAAGTTTGAAGCCTGAATAGCAAATACATTTAATTAATAAAATCTGAAGCATATTTTGCCCATAGAACTTAAACTTTCTTTTTATTTAAAAAAGATTTAGAATAAAGATATTTTATATAGGTCTTTTATATAAATTGCTTATAAATAAAAATGGTTTTAAAGAATTATAGGAACTGCCTAAAAACGTTGCTATTTAACTTTGTGAAAGTTGATTTTCTATATCACAACAAGTTGTTCAGTTCAAACAGTTTAATTAATGTAGATAAACTGAATACAATTTCAATTAGCGCCTAGCTCTCAAATTAAAATGAGTCAACTTTCAAAGTCACAAATTAAACCTCGACACAAAGTCAAAGAAATCTTGTGAAAATGCTTTTGCAAATGTCGTAATAAAATTAAATGCTGTGTGCCCGTTGAGAAAGGAAACTCTGGCAAAAATCAACTGGGCGCTTGACATACACAATAACAACAACAACAACAACAATAACAACAACAAAAGTGTGCGGCTTATTGTTGTTACAGTTGTTTAGCTGTCGTTGGCCACGTTGTTAGTTGCCTTTTTGCGAAAGCATTTCCGTTTTTGGGTGCTCGAAAGTATGCCACACTTTTGTGAGTATGTGTGTGTGTGTGTGTGTGTGTGTTTGTGTGCGTGTATTGGTGACAGCGTCCTGTCTGTGTCTTCGCGTCCTGACAATCTAAAAAGGCCCACGCCCATTGGCATCAACTTGTTCGCTGAAATAAAACGTTGTGTTTTTGACGCGCGCGTGTCGAGTGATTTTTATGCGTGTTGACTTTTAACTCACAACTGCGTTTTACACACCACTCAATGCGGTGTGTATGTGTGTGTGTTTGTGTGTGTTTGTGTGTGTTATTGTGCTTATGTCAACATGGCCTTTTTAATTAAGTTGCTGCAATGCGGCTTTTATGGGCGACAACTTGGCTGCCAAGATAAAGTTGCAAGTTTTCCTATTTAAGCGGCGTAGCCAAAAATCTGATGCCAAAACTTGGCACGCATACTACGCACAGATACCGTTAGCCAGCGACGTGTTAGCCGCGCCGCATGCTGCATACATTTGTGCGCTTGCCAAAATGCAACGCGAACCAAAAGCATGTGAAAATGATATGGAGAAAAAAAATATGCAAATAAAAAAGCTGCGAAAAAACTTTTATCGCAAGTGCAGCTAAGTGTGTGTGTGTGTGTGTGTGTGTGTGTGTGTAACTATGTGGGTAGTTGCGCTTTTGCATGTTAACGTAAACATTTCTCAATGCTCGAAGCGCACATCGTGTAGGTATTCTATCTATGAGCTCTTAACCTCAACCCCTCTCTCACTCTCTCACTCTCCCTCTCTGTCTGTCTCTCTCTCACTCAGTGTTCAAGTTGGCCTTTTGTGTTGATCCCAGCAGCTTTTGGGGGCCATCATTTCAACTGTGCTTAAGATTTTTTTTGCAACGTAAGCAACTTTCAGAATATGAGCGAGCAAAATTTTTGGCTATAACTGGAAACGAGTATTGGCTTAAATACTTATATATAGGCCACAGCTTGGTTTTAAGCCCGTTTGGTTTAGAATTCAGTGTTTGTTAGTCAATTAAAATATTTGTTCAAAATGGCAAACGTTAATACTGAAATCAATTATATATTACTATTAAATAAAAGACAGCATTTAAAATGGTTAGTTTAAACTGGGCCTGAATTATAATTGTTATTATCATAAAAGGAAAATAAGCTGTTATATATATACTTGATAAGCTCTGTATGTCTATATGTCTATATGTCTATATGTCTATATGTCTATATGTCTATATGTCTATATGTCTATATGTCTATATCAATATATTTAAATAATAGTTTAACCTAATAATTTCAAATTATTTGAACTGTGCACACATTAGACATACAATCGCATTGTACATATATTAAGTTTCCAATAAATTAGAAAATCGTATTTATTTATTTATTGTGTTTCCTTCTGCCTATAACATTAATAATCAATTCCCAATAGCAATTAAATTAGTATCTTCTGTTGCCTAAAATGTTAATATTCAATTCCCAATAGCCTCAAAATTCAAGTTAAAAGCTTCAAGCAAGTTTTGTCAACTGAATTCAATAAGTATAATTATCTATAATAATTTATGTATGTGTGAAGACAACTGAATTCTAAGATTGCATTTTCTATTCATTCACATTCCATATTTATTTGCTTGCAAGTAAAGGTTTGTAAAGATAAATCAAAGATATCCAATTATTGTTCTGGAAAGTGCAACAATAGTTTGTAAATTATCCCACAATTATTGCCATTTAAACTCTGCCAAAATAACCAGTAATTTGGCCAGCAAGGACTCTTAAGTTACACAAACATTTCCACGTAAAAGGAGCGAGTAACAATCTCACTTTCAGTTCACGAAACATTTTTGGAATCATGAATATGCCGTTAGTAAAAATTTCCAAAAATTGCAATGAATATTTGATGAATACTAATTCAAAATAATTCCATCAAAAGCAATATTTTGCAGGTTTCTTTGGGCGAGAATAAAGAAATAAACACAAGTTGCAAATACGTTGAACTGAAGGTGGAAATGGGAAATGGGAAATAGGAAAATGCCATTATCAGCACCATAACCATTAAAGTTACCGTTGCACACAAGAACTGCAATTTTTGGGGCCAAATAACGGCAGTCGTTTGAATTATGTTAAGTGGCTGTGCCGTCGCCTGCAGGCGCCACAAAACTGTGTCTACACTCTAGGTGTGTGTGTGTGTGTGTGGGAAATTTATTTATTTGCTAGAAATAGCGGCGGAAAATGCGCCTGAAAGCAGATGATGACAAAGCCGCTTGACCTTAGAGCGTCGTCGAGTGCCTTGAGACACTTGCGAGCGCACAAAATTTTGTTAAAGTGACACACTGCCACGCCCCCTTTCTGTTGGCCCACTAGCGTTCATAATGATGGGCCTGTGTCCTGCGTCCTTTTTTTTCGCAACAGCAGCGAAATTTTCAAATGTTGTGCGCGGAATTGTTGACAAAGTTCGCCTCAAGGCAAACAACTGCCGGATGCTTTTCAAAAGTGGGCGTGGCTGGGGCAGAAGCAGGTTTCAGTTTCAAGGCAGGCGCCGCCGTCGCCGCCGTCGTAAGTTGACTACATAAAAATGAAATTACACAAGAAATTAAATTAGCGCAAAAGAAGTGCGCAAAAAAATTTTTGGCAATAAAAACGGCGACATTGTTGCGACACTTAAGCGGCCAAACAGGCAAGAGAAACAGGGGGGGGGGGGGGGGGAGACAAGGAGACAACATAAAAAGCAAACAGTTGTTTGACCGAAAACAATAAATTAAATTCAAACAAGCGACACACGTCAAAAGCGACGCCAACTCAGAAGTGGGTCTCAGAATTGTGGCCCGGACTTAAAGGCCGGACTACTCAAGTGGCCGCACTCAGCGCCCAAAGGCCCCAAAGAGCACTCACGATAAGCACACACACACACACACACACATAGACACATACTTATATAATGCTACTGTGGCGCACAGTAAGTGTGCAACTATTTTATACCCTGCTTGCATCTGTTAATTATTTTTAAATAAGTTTTTGCATGTGCCAAAAAAAAAACAACGAGGCTTGAATAAATCCAATTATCTTCATTGCCTGGCTGAAATAAAAAATAAACAATTCAAGCGCCAACAGCAACAGCTTCTCCCTCTTTCCTTCTCTTCTTTTTGCTCTTTCTCTTTTACTCATTCACTCTTTGTTTCCATTTTTTTATCTCTGCTAGTACATTTCATATTTATAATCTGACAATTGATTATTTTCTTGTTTTTTTTTGATACCCTGTACTCATTGACAATGGGCAAATATGGGTAGGCAGAAGTTATATATTTTTTAAACCTATTATTATATGTTTTTCATGTGTGCTTGTTTGAACTTTAATTTTAACATTAACTTTGATAAGCTACCTTTTAGCTACCTTAATTTCAAATTAGATTCGTTGTTTTGTAAAATATAAAATAAAATAAATAAATATGAATTTCCGTCAAGATCGACATTAAGTTAATGTTTGTATTATAGAAAAGTGCCAAAGCTTAAATACTTTAACTAATTTTGTATGTATTAAGTGACATTTGAATATGATAAATCACTTAAATAATTTATTTGTTACACAACAAAAAGATTGACTAAGTTCTATAGATTGATATGTAGATATATTATAGAAAATGTGCAGTAAAAACAAATAAATTAAATAGAGTATAATAAATCAAGTGAATAAATCAACAATATTGATAAAAGATGTATAGAATACTGTATTTAAAAAATATATTTTTATTTTAAATACCGTCTAGTAAAATTTAAATAATTTGCCAATTTGCATAACCACAGATTAGAACTATCTTCTTTGATTTTTGCGACTGTTGAAATAGTGAAATATGAATATTATAAATACTAAGTTACGATTTCACCGCTATACTGATAACATTAATATTATGATTGAAACATATATCAAACAAAATGTTTAATTATTTATAAGTTCTAAGAACGGTTTAAAATATATGAGATGGGAACACAAGAATAAATAAGCTTAACATGTTCGATATATGAGGATAAGGTTTTTTCTATGCCTGGAAAGGCTCTGATAATTAGACTCCCATATTAACTGAATCATTTTGTTCTAATCAACAATTGTAAAATTTGCTTGAACTATTAATTAAGTTCGCCTTTATCACTAGTAAATAAATGAATGAATAATGCGAAGTTAATAGAAAAGAATAGAATAAATTTTATTTAAAGGACAAATTTTATGTTTACTAATAGTTTATGTAAACAGGGCATCTACTAGTCTGGTCTTTGCGACTAGAGCAGTCTTAATCTCTTCTTTTTGTTGTTTTGTTTTGGGCAATTATTTGCAGTGCCAGAAACAGCAACCGCAATAACAACAAAACAGAAATAAGTGATTGTTTCACTGTATGTGTGTGTGTGTGTGTGTGTGTGTGTGTTTGCGTGTGTGCGAGATAAACTGGCATCCTGGCACAGATATGAAATTCGCTGGCTTTTCGCTGAGTCCTCGATTTGTTTTTGCATTCGTCTCGCTTGCAATCATCGATCAGAATGAAACCCACACTGCTAATTAGCAGGAAAAACAATTATTCTTTCTTTTTTAGTTGCGTTATTTATTAGATCTGTGCGCTTGCTTCGTTGCTGCACAAAACCCATTTGTCGCATTGCCATTATATAACAGTAGCTGCCATTGCGTACTTTGATATGGATTCAGCATTTTTTGCGTTTGCATTTTTTACTGTCCCCTGATGATGACAATAAAATTTGGCAAATGGATTTTAGTGGCCATTCTTGGTATATACCTCCGGCCATAACGGGCACAACCCACGCCGGCCTTTTCTGTGTGTGGTTGTGTGTGTGTGTTCGTGTGTTTGGTTTGTCTAAAAGTTTTTGCGTTTTTGTGCCAGTCAATTTCAAATGCAATTTAAATGCGCCAACGCAATTGCAACTGAAGCTGCCAAGGACAGTTGAGCCAGGCTGAGAATGGAGGCTGGGCGGGAATGAGATTCATGCTTTGGATTCACCTAGCTAAATAAACACAAGTTGTATACTCAAACTGTGGAGGCGTTGTCAAAATCTGGCCAAGGGAGTCAACTTTTAGCAATGGAACAAAATTCCTTTTTACAGAACTAAATATATAAAACATGAAATAGTGGAAAATGTTGATTTTGGCAGAAAAATTCTTCTGATGATTATTTGGAATTTGGTAAACACAAAATTATCTATTTAACTGCATTCTGCATAAGGGATAAATACTGCTGAAAAAACTAATTGTGAGTCAACTAAAAGACCAATTTTTTACTTTTATAATAGAGATATTAAGAAATCTGGACTGTAATAAAATCAATGGCTTATTAACTTTTTTCAATATTTGAATATAGGTTAAAATTGGATCATTATGCTATTAAATACATGCTCCTTCTATAGACTTCTATGCTCAAGAATTGCGAAGGAAACACAACTGAGAATGTTTAAAGGTTCTAAAAACATTAGCGATTTCTCTGGAGTAAAAAATATGAGCCCCTTTATTGAGTGAAATATGTGAAGCTGTTAGCCAAAATACTGTCTTTAGTCTAAATTAATAAATATGCATAAAATAGCATTTAATTAAAATAAGCACATATTTCAATACCCTAAACCAATGTTAAAATATTGTGTTTATATTAAGTAGAACTTTTCTTGTATTAGAAAAATATTTGATATATAATTTATTTCCTATTTTTATTTTTTTAATTGCTAAAAGATTTTTTCTTTGTTTTTATATCAATAATTGCATATTTATTCATATTCGTTATGCTTTTCACAGATTATTTGAAAAAGGTATTTCCAAGAAAAAAATAAATACTCGGTTCTCTAACGTTTGTTATAATAATAATCAAACCTTGGAATGAGTATTTTTTATTCAACACACAGTTCATATATGAACACATTCAAATGCTTTAAAAATATGCTAAAAAATGAAATATGTAACCGAAAACTTTTCTGTTTAAATGCATTCTGTTAACAAGTTTATATATCAATTATTTATAAACATTTATTTACTTATATTTGCAAAGATGTTTTTGCAACAACATCCTTGATCCTTTTTCTGAATGAACTTCAGCTGTTTGAGCACATATGTAGATACATATATAAACGCAGGACATGAGCTGCGTGCCAAGGACCCCGCCCCAGTATCCTTGACTGTGCACTTTGGCAACTTTGACAGTGTGCGACATTCTGTCGCATGTTTGCAAAACAATTTAACAAAAATTGACACAACTCGTCGTTCGCCGCTGGCTAACAGCTTGACTCCTGAGAGCCTCACATGGTGGCGGGGGGCGGGGGGCGGGGCACGCCCACATACCCCAGTCACGCCAGCGCTGTGGCAAATTGCATTTGCCTGCAAACTGTTGTACACGATGGAAAAAAAATCAACACACATGATAAAAATGTCCAACGAAATTTGCACTCTTAAAAAGATTTGTAGGCAGCCAAAAAAAATAAACAAGAAAAAAGACAGTGAAATAAAATCGGGATCACAAAACGCAAACTATTAAATTAAATGCTCAAAAAACAATTGTGCGTAAGAATTTATTTGCTACAAAAAGTAAATGCAAAAAATTGTGTGCAATTTGTTTGGTGCCACAAAAAAGAAATGTAAATTTTATTACACAAACTGCGAGATAACCAATAAAAAACTTTTATAGAAATAATACGAGAAATTCAGAGCGATAAATAAACAAGAGAAATGCGAAGTTTAAGAGTTGGAATGTAATAAATATGTGGTCTGAAAAAATGTTTCAACAAAAGTTAATAAACAAGACATTTTTGTTTATTTTAAAGTGCGAAGTGAAAAAATTGTTTTACATAATATTTATAAATATAATATATTTGCTATTTATAATAAACAATTTGTGATTTGTATAATTGTTACTTTCTGTGCGTGATTTGTGGAAATAACATTTGGTAAACAAATAAACACAAATCTTTCGACTAATTGAATTAATAAAATTAAACAAAGCTCGTCAAAAATTCAATATGAACAGCCATTTAGTCAGTGGGCAAACAAAACATTGAAGCCACAACGTGCGCCACATAAACATAATTCAATACAAGTTCAATATACGCGCAGGATACGCAGGATACGAAAAAAAAAAAAATTACGGAATGTTTTGTGTATCACGAATTTCGAGCAGGTGAGAAACAAAATGTATGCGAATTGTGTTGAATTCGAATCGAATGGCAGGCGGTGCTCAAAAAGTGTTGCCTACATTGCGGCGCACAAGCACGCAAAGGACGAACGGACAGGCGGACGTGGCGTATGCGCAATCAATCATGAACGAATTCAATTTCGACAAAGCGCACAGGCATCCATATACTTGTTTATGTGTGTGTGTGTGTGTGTGTGTTGATGGGCTGTTTTTGGGGCGTGGCATAGACTTAATGCTGGCATGGTAATTGCGTAGTTCGCCCTTGGCTTTAGGCCAGGCCTAACAAGTTCTTGTCCATTGGCATCTGTGCTCTACGCAGTAATAACGCTCATTAAAACCGACAAATCATGCAGAAAGTGTTTTAAGTGCAATTATGAGCACAGTTCGCACTGCGTTGCCCTCAAATGCTAATGACGACAACTCAAATTGTTAACACACTCCACATGGCCACATATCATGTGACTGGCCAGATTTTAACAAAACAATAGCTCAACTATTTAGTGGTCTAATTGGATATAAACTATGATTGAAGCTTCGAAAGGGAACTAAACAAGTTTCAGCTTAAATTGGTTTAGTCCCAACTTTTACCTAAATCTTTTATTAATATTAAGTTAGCTTTCTTTAACCTATAAGACATTTATCTATATTCAATATCAAGAAAGATTTCTTTACTCTGCAACAAATTTTCTTTGCCCTTCACTTTTATAGGGTATTTGACTTTCTTCATCTATATTTTACAAAAAAAAGTATTTCCTTATCTTTCCTTTTACATACTTTTTAGATTTACTTTTCGTTTGAGGTTGGCCCACAACTTGATTCAGCGACCGCTTCAAACTTATTGGCAGCCATTCGAGCCCATTTTGTGCTTCTTCTTCTACTGGTCCTTCTTCCTTTTGGGCTGCTGCTGCCCATTTAACCTAATAGCTTTTCATTGTATTTCGTTTGCTTTGCTGCCCCATTCACGTTTCCGCTACTTATGACAGCTGGAATTTAAATTTTTGGCCTTTTCGAAGATTGCTTTAAGGGCTGATATATATAAGATATATATATATGTTCATACCCCTGCCCTTAAAAGAACTTGTTTTTTAATTACGTGTATTTTGCATAGCATAAAAGCGAAGCTCTTTGATTGATTGCCTACACATGAGTGTGTTAAACGGCTTTTCTCTATTTAAAACCAACAAAAACCTTAAATTATGGGCAATTATACAACGACAATTAGGCTTAAATTTATATTTGTATATATATATGTATAATTACAGCTATTTTAACGCCTGACTGCAAAATCTAATGAGCCGCATCTAAATACATTCGCCGCAACCGGAATTTCAGTGGTATAATTTAAATTTGCTGTTAAAATAAATAAATTTCGACTGCATTTATATAAAAAATATAATTTACGAAGTGGTCGAGAAGTGTGAAAAATGTTTGCACAATGTTTTAATAAATCGCTTTTTAAATAGGTCAAAGAATGTAAACAGTGAAAACTTTCGACTAAGTCAAGATTAGGTTTAATTTTGAATAAGCTATTATTTATTAAACACTTTGCATTATTTAGCTCAAAAGTTGAGCAGCAATTGTTTATAGTCCGTAGACCCTTTAGGCTTAACTCAAATATGCGCATATTTAAATTTCATTCTGTTTTCATTAATTAATATATTAAATTGTAAAGTTTATTTATTTATTCTGGCAATTAATGTGATGCAATATCAACTTTAATAAAAGTTTATTTAAATTTAATTTCACCCCTTTTGATTGTAATTTTATAAAAAAAATAAAATCCTTCTTCAAATGATTTGTTTTTTTTTTAATTGCAAATCCTTTTTGCCCTAATTTTCATTTTTGTTACTACCAAAGAAAAGGCCGCATAGACTTAATGCGTTTTAGCCCGATTCGGCCGCCTTTTTCACACCTATCCGGCAATTAATTTGGGGCCAAGCACTTGAGCTTTGGGCTGGCAGAAGCCATTAAATCAATGCCACATGTTAAATATCGTGGGAAATGCTCAAATATAGATGCCGACACGCACAAAAATAAACACGAGCCTGGCAAATTTGCACAACGCGATACATAATGAACATTGTTGTTGTTGTTGTTGTTGTTGTTGTTGTTGTTGCTGGGCCATAAAATGGCGAAAATACTTGAAGCACACACACAAAAGCCAACGGCGCTGACGAAAAGTCAACTTTGTTGCTGCCGCCGCTTGCGCCATAAAGTATGCAATATTTATTTTGTATAAAACGTGTGCCAAGCATTACAGCAGGTATAATGAAAATGCAGCCAGCAGATACCCTGTACGAAAAGCACAAGTGGTAGTAGGTGAAGTTAGTTGCTTTTACCATGTTCCTACAATAAAATCTAAAACAACTTTGTAAATACTGCAAATAATATACACTTGCCCATACATATAACACAAATCCTATATAAGTATCACCTGATCAATTGTTCTTTCCTTTAAATGTAAAACTAGATTAAGTTGCCACTAAGGTAGCAGAGAACCTGTTTAAATAAATAAATATACAAAATTTAAAAAAAAAAAAAAAAAAAAAAAAATATAAAGAATGAGGAAACTTTCATTGTTGTGCTTTCGAGTTCGAACTACGCAGCAAACGAAGTTCTTTTATAGAAATTTTGTTAGTTTTTAATGGGAAAAATGAAGAGTTTTTTTTTAAATTTGTGATATGAAAATAGAAGTCATAGCTCTTCAAAATAAAAAAGTTAATATAAATAATGTGAATAACTATAAAGAAATAATTATTTTGTTTTCCCTTGAATGAACAACCAGATTAAACTGGCTCATAGGCAGCAATAAACCTGTATAAATAATATATAATAAATTATAATAAAGAAAAAAGGGAATAACTTAATGTTGAATTGCTTATTTCTCAAGTACGCCATGAAACTATTTGTTATTTCAATTTCCATCTATTAAGCTCAATAATTAAAAGTCTAACAGCTATTGTTACAAACACCTGCTCCCCTTTTATAATACCCCTTTTGTGGTATTCTCATTTACACCGTATCGCCAACAATGACGATAACAAAAGGGCCTGCCTGCCATTGCCATTAAGAGCGCAAAAAAGCAAATGAGCGGCGAAAAGAGTGAAGGATAAGTGCGCATAAATACAACAATTTGCCAGAGGTTGGTTTTTTTCAGGGTTTTTGCAGCTTTGTTTCAGCGCTCTTAGTTCCTGTCCTGAATCCTGGCTATTCCCTGCTCCTGACGCATTTGAAACATTAATTGAAATATTTATAAGTTCGCAACTGAGCTGCTGCAAGTTTCATCAGGGCTTTAATCACACTTCACAGTGCCCACATTTTTTTTTTTTAATTTGCTTTCTTCTGCCACGAATTCGGCTTTCCCCGAACCACATTCAACCATGCGAGAGAAATGTCAAGCCTCATTTGTTGCTGATTCTGTTTTTTTGATGAAGTCGCGCGCGATTTTCATGTTAATTAGCTTGGATCGAACGGTATTCGCCAAATATATTTAACATAATTATATTTTGATGGCATTTTTGTATGATTTCCGCTCGCTGTATGTGTAAATTTTTGTAGTTGTTGTTGTTGTTGTTGTTGTTTATCGACTGTCGCTCTCACAGGTGAATGCATTCTGCGTTGTCTTTTCCCGCGAATCGCGAATTTCACGTTTCAAGTTCACCAACACAAGCAAAAACAACGTTTATTTTTTTAATTCTACCTGACAGCGAATGGAGTGAAGATGGGCAATGAGGCGTGTAATTAGTTTCAAAATATTTACTGCTTTATTTAATATACATAACTCGACTGTTTACTGTTTACTGTTTACCGTTTACGGCTTATGGCCTTGACCATAAAAAAAAATACCTTGGACGTAAGTTCAATTTTTACTTGATTTATATTAAGCTTATTCGAATTTTAATATAGTGCGTGGTTTTTTTCACGCAGTAAATATTAAAAACTGTTATTTAACAGTCAATGTCAATGTTAATAAGCATTGAATATGTTATGTAAACTTGCTGTTAACGAATACTGCAAACTAACTTTATCTGCATAAAGATACTTCTGCCCTTTTTCTTTATATTTATCATTAACTCCAGACTCTACCTAACGAAGAACCTTTGCTCCAAGAATAAATAATAAATGTTTTTATATTCTGCACATAACAACAACACAAATTATTTTGCCAATTATATTTGTTTGTTTTACTTTACTTGCAGCTATGGAGCTTCTATTTATAATATAATATGCAACTTTTAAAAGACATCTTTAAAAGGCAAATATTTCTTGAAGTTACCCTTGATTTGGTTTGTTTTAATAACGTTACAGGTTTTGTTATATTGAGCGCCAGTCCGTCAAACATGATAAACAGATTATTGGCATCAGTTTTATTTATAAATCTTGTAATGTATGTTTAGAAATATATATATATATACTCGAATGCGCACACTTTAGATAATAGATTAACCACATGAAAAAAGAGGAAGCTTAGTCAAAGAAGCTTATGTCAAGATTAAAGCCACCAAATATTACAAATATTACATATGGTTAAGGCAAAATTAAAAACACAAATATCAACATAAAAGCTGCCAACAGTTACAACAATTAATAAAAAAAGTCTTATTTAAGAACCACCCTCGATGACACTTATCTTAAATAGTTCGTTGTCATATCGCAAAACTTTTCATTTACTCAAACCCCTTTTACAAGTTACTAAGAAGAAAGAAGTTTACAAAGCTACTTTATTGACAGCTTCCAAAACAGACAACTTCCCTTCAGAATATTTCAAAGAAAAAAGTCGTTCTTTACTTCTTACTTATGATTTATTACAAACATTGTTCGGTCTGCGATTAATCTTCCTACTGAAATAATGGCTTACATTACTTTATGATGCTAATAAAGAAAGTGTTTTGTAGTGTCAGCTTAAAGACTATTCAAAGATGAGAACAGAGTATTAGTCAGTTGGTTACACACAGTTTCAAACTTCTTCGTTCATAATTGAATGTTATCTCAAACTTTCTAATTAAATAGTTATTTGTTCATTAAATAACTTTTAATTTAAAATCAATTACATTGCTTTTTTATTTAAAAGACATTTTTTATTGAGTTACACGCTTTATTGAATGCCCTTTTAATTTATTAAGTTTATCACTTGAACTCTTTGATAAAAAGAATAATTGCGTGTGAATTTCTTTGCATATTTGGCCGGACATAAATCGTAAATGAATATTGTGTAAATTGAGAAATTGACATTTAATGGGCAGTTATTGACGTCAATTTGAAGTGTGTGTGTGTGTTTTTTACGTGCACTTATTATGCGCGTGTGTTTTCTCATCAGCATCATTTGATTGCAATATTGCCATTTATCAATATCAACAGAGGCACATAATTCAATTTGCCGAGTCGAATACAGGTTAACATCAATTGAATCAATTGTAAGAATCAGTGGCCAGCGAGTCATAAATTAAAATCAGGCCAATTATGCAGAGCGGAAAACCAAGAATATATATCTATATATCAATATATATATATATATGTTGATAGCTGCGTCGCGTGACGTTGAAGCTGGCATTGGCAGTCGTGAGACTTTGTCAATCAAAGGTGCATGCCACATGCAAGTGACCCTGCCACAGCTGGTGGCACAGCGAGCGCTCTTCAATCGCTTACGATTATATATATATATATATGTGTTTCGCGAGTGCCGCTAGATCAATTTAATTGACCGGGGCTGATCGCACGCTGTGTGTGTAAGTAGCCAAGTGTGCTGCCAATAAAAACTAAAACTAAAAGCCCGCTCTGGCGTGGGAGCTCAGCTGCCACGTTCAGCGTCTGAGGCGCCTCTCACCAAAGAAAGTGCCGCGTAATTGATGCGTGCGTCGCCTCCGAAGGTCAATTGAGTCAGTCGCTGGTCAGCTGGCCATCTGGTTAGCCAGTTCGCTTTAGGCCCAGTTAAAGTCGCTGCATTAACCAAATAAAGTGACAAAAACCCGCCCGCAATTTATGTTGACGCAGTTTGTACAACGTGTTATGAAGGTGAAGGCTGCCGCAGGCGCATCGCGAGGCTGCTGCTGTAAATTCAAGGACATAAACATGGACATGGCCGGATGTGGGCGTACACTTGGAGAAAAGCATTGTTAAACTTTAATAAATAATCAATCAAAATAAAGGACATTTATTTGAATAAAATACTTTAAATTATTTTTGTTTGACTTTGTCAATATTTTGTTTCTCTAAGTGCAGCTTAGACTTTAAATTGATCAGTATTTCAATAATGCCATTAACAAAATCCCATTCAATCTAGGATTTTTATTATAATAGAATACTTTTAATTATTTTTCTTTGGCTTTGTCAATTTATTGTTTTTCTAAGTGCAGATTTTGCTGCTGCTGATGCACACAGAGTGCGAACCAGGCCCAAAAATAGCGTTCGCGACAAACGCAGCAAAGTATGCAATAGAAAACAGTTGCGTCCAGCGGCAACTTGCACCACCCACGCACCACCCACGCACCACTCGGCAGCACTCGGCAGCAAACTAAAATGCAATTTTAATTTCATTACATTGCAATTTCACATTCCACTAATTTGTTTTGCTTTTTGTCAGTGTGTGTGTGTGTATTTGTGTGTGTGTGAATGAGTGTGTTTGGTTGAGATTTTTACCACTCGCATACTCAGAGTTATTTTAGTTTGCGCCTGTCCTCATCTCTCAGCCATTAAAATGCATTAGACGTGGCCAGTGTTGCATGAATGGCAGCAAGCGGGGCAAGTGGGGCAAGTGGGGCAAACGGGGCAACCTGTTTTGTGGCAGGCTTAAAATGTTGGAAGAGCAAAAATTGCCATACAAAATTTAAGCAGATTTATCGTCATGCTTTTAAACCCTGCCAATCGCAAAGTCTAAATGATGAATAAAACTTTGACTTCAATTTGTTAAATGAAAACGGTTTAAAGCTCTTTCATAAGCTCTTTCGACATTTTCGACAAGTTCGTGAAAACTTTTAGATAGGTTTTAGGGCGAGAAACAAAAGAGGTGAAGTTTCTAATTAAAGAGGGTCTTGTTTAAAAGGAAAATAATGTATTTTAAGTGCATACATTTGTGATAGATTGAAGAGCTAATCAGGTAGCTATAAACTATATATATATAAAAATTGTATACCTTTAACTCCTTAATAAACTGCATGTGGAAATAGACAAATAGATAAATATATTCTCGCAAAAAATATCATCTTTTATTTTTAAAGAATCTTTTTTTTTTACATAAAAATTATTTTTTTAAAACATAAGTTTAATCTTTGAAGACATCAAATTTGATTTTATAAATGTAGGATATAAAGTCTTTTTACTTTTATAATTACACATATTAAATTGCCAGATTTAAGACCTGTAAGTTCTGAAACATAATAGAGCTAAGAAATGCTTAAAGCAAGTAGAAATGCAGAACAGGGTATCTGCCAGCCGGACAGTGCTAACAAGATTATTCTGACTCAGGTTAGGCCGTTTTTAATTATGTTATTATTACTACTATTTTATAAACTTAGCTTAGGAGCTTTCAGAAAAAAACCAAATTATAAAGATATTCTCACAAAAATACTTTTGATTTTCCTTTAAGGTAAAGAAAGGTTTATTTCAAAGGTTTTCGACTGCTTGAAGATGTTAATAAACAGGGTAGCAGAGTATGACGCAGTCAGTAAAACCCAATTGCATAATTTTACTGTGTTTCCTTAAGTCTTGCGGCTGTGTTTACTTCTGAGAACTAAGATTTATTTTATAGTCCTAACTAAGTAAGATTAATTACTCATTAAAAGCATAATGGAAAATAATGCTTAAAGTAGCTTTAAAAAAACATTTTTAAGACAAAACTTAAAGAAATGAATGCATAAAAATAAATAAAAACTTTCAATATATATAATTACTAATTTATGACTAAAGGATGTGCTAATATATAAATGCAGAGACCATCCATCGGATAGGTTTTTGTTAATAATCAAGGCAAAACAAAAGTACTCTTTAAATACTTTTAAGGATAATAAAATGCAATAGTATATTAATAAAATACATTTCATAATACCTTAATATACAAACGAATAAATAGCTAGATTTAAATACTGCTTAGAATCCTTGAAGCAATGCATGCACTTGACATTAATAAGGCTAACTGTCTTGATAGAAGATAAGGAGGAGCCATAAAAAAATGCTCATGGTTGGAATCTGTTGGTGGCCAGCGGCGAGAAACTTTGCCCCAGCTGGCCATAAATGCAGACATAGTAAGCTCAAAGCAAGCGTGGAAATTTAATTTAACTACCGCAGCTCGGGGGCTGCTCACAGCCGGAACTGGCTCTAATAGTGCACATTAATTTTTAATTTTAATGCCCGCGACGTGCGAGCGACTGCAGGGGAAAAGGACGATTTCCTGCCGGCCAGCAGGTAACGGGCAACGGTTGCTGCCTGGTCCTCCTGGTCCTCCACCTGTGTTTTGGGTGCACAAATGTGCACAAACTTTCAATACGCAACGGGAATGAAAAAGCAAAGACAAAATAAAAATGCGAAATGCGAATGGGAAATTTTGGAGGCAACAGTCGTGAAACTCGCACTTGGTAATTATGCGCTTATCTTTGTTGGCCCATTAGCAACTGCCTGCTGAATGCTGCCTGCTGCCTGCTGCCTGCTGCCTGCTGCCTTCTGGCAGGACTTGCTTAGTCCTGCGCGGGGGCTAATTTCATTGTACATGCAAATCGCGCCGCTTTCGCCAGCTGCCGAGTTTTCAAAATGCGTTCGATTGTTTCGCAAGCGCAAAGCGAACAAAAGCCAATGGGGAAACTTTAAGCAAAAATCTCATTAAAAGTTTTTCGGCGCCTGGCATTTCTTGGCCGGAATTACGCGGCACAATCGGCAACGATCCAGCAAAGTCACAGGCTCTCTCATGCAGGTGCCTGCATGTCCTGCTTAGGACTCTCGAGGGTTGCTGCGTGTCGCAGATCGAGCCAATTATCCTGCCTATAATTTGGTTTTATGTTTTATATGTATGTTATTTTTTTATTTTTTATTTCTCATTCTCTTCGGTCAGCGGCCGGCAAAGCAAACCTCGTGTCACACGCGATTGGCAATTGGAGTTGGCGTGGGAACGACAGGGATTGGGAGTGAAATTGAAAGTTTTCAACTCCGTCTATCGATGGGAACGAAAATGAGTCTAAACATGTGAATATGAATGAAAGTCGGAGGCGCAAGTAGAAATGAAAGGGACTATGAATGATTGTGATGCACATGCTGAACACACATTCGGCTCTAAAAAGGGGGAGTGTTGGGCGCACATGCCCCTGACATTTAACGACAATAGTTGGCTGCAACAACATCAGGAGCCAATGCCAAAGCTGTGGCTGTACCGTTCGATGATTGGCTGCTGCAGCTGCAGGGGAAATCTATGTGGGCTCTCATAATTTGTTGTTGTCGTTAAGGACACGCGTGAAATATATATTTTCAGTTTTGTGATTTTGGGCTAACGCAGCGTTTGTTCACTCACCTTTTGACGCTACATTTGAAGTTGTTTAGCTTGGTGCGCGTCTTGTGTTTTTCTTTTGGGCCAAATGAAAACGCTCTCAGCCTAATCTGAACATAAACAAAAACACTTTGCTTTGCATTTCTTAATGCTGCTAGAAATGTTGTTGTTGTTAGCGCTGCTGTTGTTGCAGTTGCACATAGTTTGTAGGTAAATAATTCACGCACTTTTCACAGAGATGGCGAAATCCTTCAACTGTTGTCAAATATATATCATTTGATTTTTCACTAATTTATTTCCAATATCATTTCAGTTGCAGCGCTTGCCACTCGGTGCGTTTCAGCTCGTCGTGTCTAGCGTTTGCAGAGTCTGTCGCCCAACTGAGCGCTCGGTGTCGCTGTCAAGCGCTCCAAGCCTAAATTGCAAAAAAGCCAAACGCTAATAACGCCTCTCGCTATGTATGCGCGTATGCGTATGCATAAGCGTGTTTGTGTGCGTGTGAGTGTGTGTGCGACCAGGACTGCACATGGCCTAAAGCAGCACCAGCACCAGCACCAGCATCAGCAGCACCAGCAAAAACGAAACGAAAACCACGTGAGCTACAAACGACGACGACGTATCAGCTGAGCCATACAGCAAGAGAGCGAATAACAGCGCGAGAGAGTTAGCTGAAGAGCAAGAGCGAGAGCGTTGGTAAAGAGACGCTCTCAAAGCTTTTGCGCTCTCAATTGCTCAGCAGTGCCAAGCTCAGCCAAAGTGACGGCGTATGTCTGCGTGAGTCACCAGCACCTGCTATGTGTGTGTGTGTGTGTGTGTGTGTGTGCGTGCGTTAGGCGTTGCTTTTGTTTGTTGTGCACTTTTGTTGTTGTTGCTGTTGCTTTTGCTGTTGTCGTGCAAAAAGCCGGTTTGAAGTTGTTACATTTGTTGTGGCAGCGCTTTGCAGCAGCTCCCATGGGGCAAACAAGAGAGGTAGAGAGAGAGAGTGAGGGAGAGCGTTATAGCAATAAAAAGGAAAAGAAATGAGAAGGAAGCATGAAGACTAAGCCAAGCCAAAACGTAGCGTCCTGAAGGGTTCGTAATCGAAAGAATTGACGCTTAGGCAGGTGGGCTTATAAATGATGGATGAAAGGATAGACAGTTGATGGCTTAATATATGACTACGGTCACCAACAAAGGGTTTAATGAGAAAGAAATGCTTTCTTCGCCAGTAGATACAAATTACCAATTGTACAGTTACTTATTTTAAATTGATGACAATTCTTACATTTTATAATTAACAAATAATGTGACGTTAATTTCTCGTTGTCAACTGTTACCATTACAAATTTACACAGGGCTAAAAATGGGCAAACAATTTTTTAGCTACGGATTAAGAATTGATTAATTGGCCAGATACTTTTATAGTTAATTATTTAAGTTAAATATTGATATTCTTTTTAAAAGATTAAAGTTATTATAGTTAATAAAATTTGCTATGCGTCCAATTAGGGTTATTATAGATTTGATTCGAACCTTTTCCTTGCCCACCTCCAAAACTGTTATCCATGGTCCTACCAGCGTGTCCTAAGAATCCTTAAGCCCACAGACACCGCGGCGTCTGCTCTCAGAGACGCGCATTGTGCTCCCTCTCTTATTTTTTTTTTTATCTATTTTGCAGAAGTATAAAAACCAAGAACGGTAGCCAAAAGGACGCCTTTGTTGTCCTCGCAAAACACCGAGAGAGGCAGGACAATAGATGCTGCCTACCCCAATGCCCGTGCTCAATGAAAAGCTCGCGACAACAGCGGCTGAAAGCTTTCGGTTCAGCAGAAGCTTTTGGCACAGTACAATGGTACAAAATGAGAGATTTTTAACCAACAAAATTTGAATGTGTAAATAAAAACAATTTAATATGACAAAATTTTTCAAAATTTCATTAAAAATGTTTTTAAATAAGCTTATAATTAAATTTGTATTAAATTGTACAAATTAAATATTTAAAAGCTATTTCACAATATATAAATTTCTTAATTGCAATTAATTGTAAAGCTCACCCTTAAATAATAAATATGACTTAGCTTTTGGAAACTTCATTGCATTTGATCTTTGACTTAAAGTTTGCTTCTTTTTTCCACAGTGCTTAGCCTAAAAGTTGGCAATGCAATTTGCAGTGGGCGTGGAAAGGGGAAAGGGGGCGAGGGGGCTGGGCGTTGGGCTGAAGGCCGTTATAATCAGTTTGCATTAGGAAAGGTTAGTTGTGGTTGTTGCACACTGTGCAGCAGCATCAGGCAGCAACTTGGTAGCTGCAAAGGCTGCGTTGTGCTTTTCGCGAGTGGCAAGTTGCGAGTCGCCAATTGCGGGCCAAGCGGCGCCGCAGACCTTGACGGCATCGCTGGATTGTTGCAACAGCAATGGGAAAATACAAATGAAGCCGTCGTGCTTTTGTTGTTTGCTCACCTGTCGCGGCTGCAGCCGAGCATATGTATTTATGTGTGGAGGGCTGGGGGTGGGGGACTGGGGATGGTGGATTGGGGATGGTGGATTGGGGATGGGGGTGGGGGCACTGTCAAAGTGAAAGCTGGCGCCCTTCTCTGCGGCAACTTTCACTTTCAGCATGCGTCGTCCTGGCTAGGTAATTGCCGTCTCTTGAGTGGCCTTTTTGATTGTTGTTGTCTTAGCTGCAGCCGCGCACAGTTGCATTAAAAATTGATTGTTAGTCACTTTCAAGTTTTTACGTTTTTAGCCTAATTGAGAAAGTTTTCGGTTTGCTGCCAGCAAATCAAGCAAACAATTCTGTTGAATCTTTTATGCACTTTAGATTATTGTTAAGGTCTCAAATTAGCGATAATTAGCAATGAAGTCTTTTGTAATTGTGGACAGGACAAGGTTAAAGTTTAAGTTTGTAGCTACAATTTGAATTATTAAACTTTTAGAAAAACTGACGTGGCCTTCTCCTCACTTAAGTGCATTTATAATACAGTGTATATTTAATTTGTCACTTTAATTTGGAAATGATAAAACAATCAATTTATTCATTTGAAGGTAAGGTATATTTATAAATTGTATTTTTCTTTTTTAAAACATAACTCAAGAGAAATTCACTTAGCTCCAACCTAGGAGCTGGTTCTCTTTACTGAACGGCTTTTAATTGCAACGTTTACTCTACTTAAAAACCATATATGAAAACTATTAATACATAACAATTATTTATATTTTAATTATTTAAAAATTAAAATTAAATTCTTATTTAACAAAACATTAAAGTAAAGCAGTGCAATAAATGCATCAGAGTTTCTCCAAAATGTGCAATTATTAAGCAGTGCATATGAATGTTCTCTTGTGGCTCCACATAACAGCTAGCGGAAATTGTCGGAAACATTTGATATATTTTTCTGGAGCCAAAGTCACAAACATTCTTGGCTTGAAACTTGGAACGCTAAGCAGTGCGTTGGGATGAACTCTGGTGGCTAACTTTTACAACTATCGGACATTGCCGGAAACATATGCTCTTGGTTTGAAACTTGGACGCCAAAGCCAACAACAAGCAGCGTTTTGGGTTGCTCTCTGGCGGCTCAACTTTACAACTGGTCGATTTTGTTCAATTCCCTGTCCCAAGGATTCTTAGTTTGCAATATAATGGATATGAATAATTTTTTAAATTTAAGGAAAGAAACAACATTAGGGTCAAATAAATTTTCATTGGCTCTTAAGATTTGTTTGGCAACCAGAAACCTTAAGTGGTTGCCATATTGTTAAATTTGCCTCGATAATTCGTGCGTATATTAAGCTGTACATAATTCAAGTAATGTGACTTTACTGCACAGCGCTCTCTGCCGGCTAAGCTTAGCAACTAGCAGACAATTGTTATATTTTTCCTCAACCAGTATCCCAAAAAATTTTGGATTGAAACTTGGAAAACACGAGGTTCCGGAAATATCCGCCATACTTTTCCGTACCTGTGTCGCAACGACAAGAGAAAATATTAAAAAAAAAATTGCTGTTAGGCTAAAATATGTTGCAAACAAACTCATAAATTTTAGTTTGAAAAGTTAAGATATTAAAAGAGGCATGCAAATCTAATATAAAACTAAAGAACAATAAAAAAGCTATTACTGAAATAAGCGGACTCTTTTAATTGGTTGCCACGTTGTAAAATGTGCCTCAAATGAAAATCGTTGCCCTTTAACTGTATTTGTATTTTGCTGTCAATGACTGTGGCAGGAATAAAAGTCGTTCACTTCTTGTCACACAAGCTGGCAACCCCCCCCCCCCCTCGTTTGAGGAGTCTACACCCGAAAAAGCATGCGAAATAAATTTGCAGTCCGAGGCAAGGAGAAAACTAAAACGCACTCATTTATCATCATTTCGGGGCATGCAATTGCGATATTTTGCTGCCAATTGCCAATTGTTGTGATTGCAAGCAAACAGGCAGACACACACACACACATACGTACACACACACACAGCATTGATTGCTGCAGAGTCGCACTTATTCATATGCATGTTAGTGTAATGATTGCTCATGCATAAAGCAAATGGCGCCGTTGTCGAAAATGTTCATTGCCAATTGTGCAAACAGAGTCGAAGACGCAACAAGTGGTTGCCAATTTGCGTGCGAAGCGGGGGCGGGCGGCGGAGGGCGTGGCAGGAGTGCAGCCTGCAGGCAGCAAACGTTTTTTCAAGCAGAAAATTGCACAAGTAAAGTGCAAAATTAGACAGAACCGCCGACAACGACAACGACGACGATTCAAAGAAATTTACAAAGCACAGTTACACACACTCACACACACACACACAGCAAACAACAAATACACACACACACACAGTCATATGCCTGACAGACGTTTGTAATTTAGTTTTGTTTGTTAATTGAGCAAGTCGAACATGTGGGTGGTAAGGCAAAAGAAGGACGATTGCTGACAAGGACCTGCCTTGGCCATTTTTGGTGTATCCATTGAAGCATTCTCAAACGACAACCTCACAATTACAAAATTTTGATAAAGTTCAATCGAGAAACTCACAACTGTTAATTAGTTAATAAAGTTTGCAGTCAGAAAAGACACAAATGATTTTCAACTCAGTTAACTCCTTTAAATTAAATGGGAAATTGATCAAAACAATAAAACAAGAGGCAAATGTTGTTAGTTTATTTGGTTTAAATTATTCATTAAACAATTCTACGCATCAGCAGATAAAGATATGAATGCAAAGGGAATTATCATTAATTTTTTTTTATTATTCTTTGAAAAGGACTTAATTATATTTTTATCAAATACAACAAATTGAATTAAAATTATATGTTAACTTTCGAATTGAATTTGGTTTTTTAGCACCTTTTATTTTATTTAATAAGTTTGTACTTTATTTTTCAAATGTTGTTTTTGCTTGCCCAATACAAAGGTCAACAGGATCTATTTGAGTTAGTAGAAATGCAAGCTTTGCTGTTTGCTTTTGTTATTGGTTTAAACTGGGACAACAAACTTTTCTTATCAACATTCTACAAAAAGAATTTTCTATTGCATCTTCCGTTTCTAATCAATCCAAGGTAAACTCTTGGTATTTTCTATCTGCCCAAGTTAATTATTAGCTACAAAGATTCGTTTTTTTAACTTGACTTAATAGAAACTATTATTCCTAACTCCTGTCTAGTAGACACAACATATATTATCCTGATCATGGTCACCTCTTTAGGAAACTCTGTCTTTATACTCCATTTATATATGCATCATTATTTTAATTTTTCTATTTAAAATGTATATTTATACTTAGCACACTGTCATATTTAGCTGTAGATTGTAAGAAAAGTTATGGCCATAAGCTGTAAGCCAAAAGGCAGCCATTATTAAGACAGGTAATTATTTAATGTGTCAATTTGCACAGGATTCGTTTGTTAATTTCTCGCTTGGTTAAATAAAATGCGAAGCTATGCAAATATGGCCCTGGGATTATCCTGGCCCCCGTTGACAGAGAGCCCAACTGACAGTCGAACATTTATTGTCACTCCGCGTTTCTCACATTATTATCGGGTTTCAATAAATATTTGCAAATTGAAATGTGCATTAAATGGGCGAGGCGTGTGTTTGTGGCCGTCAAATGGATTTATCAGTTAATGCCGCAAAATCGGGAAATCTGTCAGGTCGTCGGCTCTATATCATTTTCACATATATTTCGCACATTTAATGCGCTTAAAAAACAAACGCGACACAAACCAAACATTTATGTAATGTTCTACCCTGCTCAATTAATTGATATAAATAAAGTCAACTTTGCATATGTATGTATATGTGTGTGTTTGTATTTGTAACTGTGTACACTCAGAGAAATTCGTGTGTGTTATAACAAAAATGTAAAAGGCAACTTAATTAACAGCGAACTCTAATAAGCAGAAGTATCTGAAAGGATCCTAATTTAGGTTGTGGACCAGGAACAACAACTCTGTGGAATATTCTACTCGCTTTTAGTTTCTTTGTCAATCTACCTGGTGCTATATATGATTATTTGGCAGATTCATTGAGTTGGTTTCTACAGCTGCAAATGCCACCTTGAGGCCGCAAATGGACTCCAAATGGAAATGAATCCAAGAGTATTTAAAGTTCAACCTTTGTGCAAACCCTGAAAAGGGCAATTGACTACAACCCATCAGCAGAATTGAAGCGAGTTAAGTAAAACGACTTGGAGCCCATCTGAACAGAATATCCAGACGCCTAAAATCGACGAATCTTCCTTCATACAACTGTCAGAAGAAGACTCAAACTCCATTACCCTCAAGACCTGCCTGAACGGGACTTGACCTCCTGATCCCCTAAGTTTTCAAAAACCAACATATATCCGATTAACATTCAATTGAATAATTTAACAATTTAAAATTGTAAAGTCCGACTTATGTATTTGTTTTGCCTAATTACTGAATTATATTTTATTATTATTACTGATTTGTTTAAGCTACTCCATTAGGTAATAGTACACTCATCTTATTCACAATTTATATATTATATTAATAAAAAAAAGTTTAAGAAAATTAAATAAAAAACAATGATGAAAAGAAAAATCACTATTAACTATCTTAATCTATTTTTTTGAACCGAACCGAAGATCGTCGCAAAGTGCTGGAGAAGCATCTTTTAATCCATAAAACCACCAGATAGCCAGATTTGATCTAGGCTTCATTGAGATCAACAATTGTGAACAAAGTTATAGTGGAACAGTACTTCACTATTTTCAAAACTGTTTTTTAAGACATTTCCAATTCATCATTCAAACATTTTATAAATAAAAACTCTTCTTCTTTTTTTCAAAAAATAAAAATTGTTAAACAGATTTTCTGCTACCTCATTGGCAGGTTGGCCAGTTTTACATTAAGCAATAACAACAACTTATAGAAACTAAACTATAACTTATTGAATTACCTTAATACAAAGAAAACAAAAACTTAAAGATTAATCACTTACATAACTAAGACAAGGATTCGCGTGGTTTGATCCTGCTTATGGGAAAGCTTCTTAGAAAGCCTAGAATGTAAATATTGTAACCCCAAAATAATCATATATGATTTGGACTTTTTTTTTTTTATATTCATGTTTTTAAACGAAAAATTATCTAAAAAATAGATGAAGAAAAATTTAAAGAAATTTAAACTAATTTTCATTTTACATGTTTTACATGTTTATTATTAATTTTAGAGCTTAATATTTAATTATCCACCGCAGTGACAGACTCTGTCAGACAAGATGATTTATACCAAAAAATAATTTAAAGCAGCTAAAACGAACGGGCCCAGACGAATGGAATTAGAATAAATCCAGAGATATCTGTAAATTTTCTTGTTATTATTTAATGTATTTATTGTATTCTTTTCAAGAGCTCATCTTTTTTTCTCAGTGCATATAATTTATATGTATAAAAGAGCCTTACGCAATATAAATATAAATATAAATATATTCGCAAACATTGTCCGAACTAACGTCGTTACACATTATTGCAATTAATTTTTGCATTTGTCGCAAGTGAAAAACAAAAGCAAAATATAATTAAATGCGCTACATTTGGCACGTTTTCAATTCCTCTCGGCGACCAAAAGATGTTTGTGCGCATATTAAAAAAAAAAAAAATATATATATATATATACATATATATATATATATATGTGTTATTTACCTCTTTGGTCTCTTCCCCTTTTTTTTTACTTTTGTTAATTTGCATTTAAATCGTGTTTGTGGCAGTTAATTATGTTTTACAGCTAATGGCAAAATGTCAAAATAATTAAAATGCGTGCAAAGCCCCGCCACGCCCACTTTCCCACCCAAGTAAGGGAAAGGGGGCTGAAATCAAGCGTTAATTTGCAGTTTATAATTGACAAGTGGTTGCCAACTGTCAGCGCCGATTAAAGTGTAAATCTGCTTAATTATAAATTATATATAAATAAAAGCAATCGCAACGAACAGGGCCAAGAGAAATGGCTTACGGGTTTGCAGGTTTTCGGCAAGCATATTACATTTCCCACATAATTTGGATGCAGGCGTCTCTGTTTTCAACTCATTAAAATATATTTATCACTCGCCTTAAATCAGATCATTAAATGCTTTTTGAACATTAACTCTGCGGAGAACATTAAACACATGAGCTGCCATTTAAATTGCACAGCCCAAAAAGAGCCATTAAAGCTCTCTCTAATTACGCGAGTCGCGGGGCATGCCGCACGTTGCATGTTGCATGTTGCAATGTCAAATGGAGCGCCCAAAGCTATGCAACATTCTACAAATGCAATTTATTATTTATAGAAAGCCGCATAACGGGCCGCATGGCCGCCCCCATTCACAATACTTTTGCAATTAGCCGCGATAAATTGAGGCAGCCAATCACAAATGATAGACCATCAACTCACCCTGTAATCACACGAGGAGAAAAAACCAAAGATTTCAACATAAAGCGAGTGAGAGAAGATTAAAGAAAACAGAATCGTTAAAGAAATTATTATTTTTAGATAGATTTTAATCACTTTAATATTCCTCAATATTTAAAATTTAAATGTAAGTATTTAAGTTATATCAAAGATGACCACAAAAGAGATTCTACAGAGTCAATTCAATATGTTCAATTAACAATTGATATAAAGTTACTCATATTAATTAAAGGAATCTTATTTAAATTTATTAAAAAATTGTATAAAATTAAACTGATGAACAACTTTTTTTTAATGCACTAAATGCTTTTACTGCTCTTCAACAATATAAAGAAAATATATTCGTTGCAGTTGAAAGCTTACAATTAATAATTAAAAATCTACAAAGCAATCTTTATGATAGTTCTTATATTTATTTTTACTTTAATTCTGCTACAAAATTGGTATTTTTTCTTTTGGTGGACCTTAAAAATATCTTAAATATGAGATATGGTTATTTTTGTTTATAATTTTAATTTCCATTTAATAGCTGGTTAATTATTTAATTAATTCGACTCAAAAAACAAAATTTCTGCTCAAGTCTAAAGCTATAGTAAATAAAATCTTTAACCAAATATTTATTATTCAATTTGATCTGTAATTATCAGTATAAAGTTCCGGTTCAAATAAAAATGATTGAATGAACAATCAGTGCAAATTGATAAATCGCCGTGCTTTAGTCACACTTATTAAAAGAGATTAGTTATCCTTTATTGGCTGATGTGTTGATGCAGGGTACAATTTGTGGCATGCACAAAAAAGCAATTATAAATTAAAATCTAATTAAATTAGCAGGCCTGACAGACAATTGACAAAACGGCCACATGGCTAAATGATTGAATGAACGAATGAATGAATAGACGAATGACGACGGACGCAGGACGAGGGGCGCTTTAAGCCAATGCCACGCCCAAGCGGACAGGACATGGCGATAAATGCATCACGCGTCATTTGAGCCACATAAACAACTTAATAATCGCACAAAGAGTTCACACACACACACACACACATACACACATGTGTGTGAATGTTGTTTAAATAAAAAGCATTTTATGCTTCACTTATAATATGCACAACTTTTGATCAATAAAGTTCCGGTTAGGCTTAAGTTGGGCTTACTTTAATATGCATCATTTGAAAAGCAGATGCTTCATTTATTTCGTTCAGTTTAAGGCTAAAAGTTCAATTTAAATACTCTTAAAACGCTCGAAATGAACAAAAGTTAAACAAAATTGGGCTTTGATTTTGGTAAAATTGTTAATAGAATATATGTATGTTAATATATAAACATATACATATACATACATTTCATCTGTTCATCATTATATATATACATATATAATAGATTCATCAAGTTTTTCAGGCAGTTTACTGATAATTCCTTTTTGAAAAGGGTCTCAGTAAAATAGAGAAGAAAACTTGACTAAATTTTGATATTGTTGCTTCTTTAATAAACTGAGAAAACTATAAATTTTAAATGTAATACAAATCTTTTTGTTTATATTTAATTTAATATTTATTTGATAATTTTTATTTGGATTCTAAATATCTAATATAAATTTATTAACAATTTATAACGAGCTCCAATGAACCCAATCCATATATTTATTTATTAATATGTGTTTAACTAATTTATTATTCTGTATTGAAGGTACAGTAATGAAATAATAGACGATTTAAAACTTAAATTAAAAAATTAATTAGGGCTACAATTGTCTAGAAGTATATTTAAACTAACCTTTTTTAATCGTCTAATAATGTTTAAGTAGTCTATTTATTTATCTTTATTTTAATATATTTGCATAACTAAATATGGAAACTGTTTACAGGGAATTGAATCAAATCTTTTTAATCGTCTATAAAGCTAAAGTTTCTTTGTGAAACTATTGCCTATATTATTATTATTGCCTAATAATAATAATATTAAAATAATAATGACTAATAATTCTTGTGCGTTGCCATAGTAATGTATTCTATTTATATATCTATCTGTGTTGGATATTTTTTGGTATTTTATGAAGTTTACTTTAATATCTTTTTTGTGGATGTTATAACTTGTCGTGTACCAAGAAAAAACTGTATTTGTTTTAAGTATCATGGATAAGTCCATATTGAAATAAGGACTCCTTATATAAACGTTCTTTGTTAACAGGACTTACTTGAGAGCGTGGTCCTTTATGTGTGCCTGATTCACTTTAATATGTCTGTACAGTTGTGCTCCCAGGTATTTCATCAATTGGTTAACACTTGAGATTCAATGTTGCAGCTAAAATCCGTTTTGCATATAATCTGGCAGCAGAGAGTATTATTTGTATTACTTGCAACTGCCTCAGAAAATCTTTGGGATGTGCGTGAGGCTCGTCCTGCTCGTGCTCGTGTTCGTGCTCGTGTTCGTGTATTTATGCTAGTCTCATTAGCAACGTGATATTGATTTTCTGGTTAACCATCAATCAACAAAACGCCATACACAAAATGAGATTGCAATGCAATTGAGGCTTCAAACCGCAGCACACGCCATGCTCGAATGCCTTAAAGCGTCTGCTTGGTATGCAACAATTTATGTGCACACACAACAAACACACGCACGCACACACACACACGCACACACACCCTCCAAATATACACACCCGAAATACGTTGCATAGCAGCCACTGTGGATTCCTTCTGCCCCATTCCTTTAGCATCAGGGGAGCCTGTTCCTGTATCCTGTATCCTGTTTCTCTGTTATTGTTTTGGGGCTCAGACAAAGGGTGGGTGGGTGTGGGGGCGTGGCAGCGACTGGGGGCGTTGTCTTTGCGCGGTCATTTGGCTTCGATAAACAATTATGGCCACAGAGCCAAGTGAATTTGCCAGACGACAAGAACAATTAACAATTGCCCAAAATGGCACTAATTAACTATTAAATGGGGAAATATGCATTTCATCGACATTGAACTTATGCGCATTGAACAACAACAACAACAACAACAACAACCCCCAGCAAATGTTTGCTTTTCAGATGACAAATGGACGACAATGAAAACCTAATGGTTCAAATACAAGTACTTTATTTATGAGCTGCACTAAATGCTTTCACCCCAATTGACTTTCTTCAAATAAATCAAAATATGCTCCTCTAGGTGTGATTATCTATATTCAATTGAGAGTCACAACTAATCGTATAAAAAGATATAGAAAAATGTATAGCTTTCAATTGATAAAATTATTGAAAATATTTTTTGTTTATTGTGTCAGAAAAAAAAGAAAAACTTTAAAAATTTAAGTTTTCTTTAAGTCATATTTTACTGCATTTAAAGTTGATATTTGGTAGTTAGAGCTTGAGTTAAATAATATGAAGATATATTTGTTGCCACCTTGCAACGCCTGCAACTGCAACCTGCCCCAGTTGCTGTCTACACTTTGTGGCCAAAGAAAGTAAGCCAAATATATACAAATGTATATCCCGATTGCCGATTGAACTAGTCGTGGTGCATGCAACGCGTGCCTTGCTGCCACGCCCCCCGCGGGCAAACGCCCACCAGGCAGGGGACAATCAAGTGTCTGGCTGCATTCGTTGAGTGACTTCCGCTCTATTTGGTGCGACAAAGTAATAGGAAAATTTCATACTTCCGCAAATCTTTGTTAAGGCCGCACAATGCGCTACTCAAGCTGCCACGCCCACACGCCCCCGCAGTTGAGCGCCCGTCGCATATTTTGCGCGCGCCCAATTATACGCTGAAATGAAGCTGCTCATCCAGTTGTGCCCCCGGCCAGACCCAGAATGGGAGTCGGAATCGGAGTTGGAGTTGGAGTCGAGGTCGGAGCTGGAGCTGAATTCCTACCCGGGCCAGACGAACACTGCAATCCAGCTGCATTCTCTGGCCAAGCGATTTAACTGTTTGGTTTGTTGGCATTTCATTTAAGTGCAGCCCCCGAGTGCAGCATATTTTGTTGTCATTGTTTGCACTGTGTCCGCGTTGTTTTTGCCATCTCTCTTCCCCTCTTCTTCTCTCTCACTCTATCTCTGTTTTTGACCCTGCATTTCTTGTCCGCGTTTGCGAGTATTTTGCACAAATGTAAATCAGTTATTGATAGTCAAAATAATACACGATTTACATAGTCCATCAACCCAGTAACATTCCCTCTGTGCTGTCCCCGTTGGCGGCCAAAGGGACGCCTTTCCCCCAAAGCTTTCTCTGATCTCTGCCAATCTCAGTTGAAATAACCAAAGCAGCTGTGTGAAATGGCCAACTATAGAGATTTGTTAAGAGCAGACAACTTTAACAATTTATCGTTTATTACAGTTAAATAAAGGATAATAAGAAAAATGAAGATGAGTCGATTTGAATATAGCTATAAACACCCAATCAAATTTATAGATTGTTCAGTTAGAATGTTCTGAAAAGCTGCGCTTAATTTAAAAAAATACCACAGTGCAGCCTAAGTTTCAAGTACATTATAGAATATATAGTATTTATTATAGTAAATATAGTATATGGTATACAAGCTCTTACTGTCATATATACAGTGCATATTGTATAAATAAAAGTTAATTTGTATAAGACTTTTTTTCCTATTATAAATGTTATTTAAACACTAAATTTTTTTGTAAAAAATAATTGTAAATATCGATTAAGTAAAAAATATTAATTTTATTTTGCTTACCCTGCAACAGCAACATATTTTATCATTGTCTTCTATACATTCAAAAGCTGCGCTTTAAGCTTTTTAAGATGAGCTTTGACAAAAGTACCGCTCTCTTTTTCTTGCAGGCCGCAAATGCGCATTAGTTCGGTTTCGCTTCATTTTATTTTCTTTGTAAGTTCGAGGGGTGTTTTAGCAATCACTTAACAAGCCACTATGTGGGAAAAACATGTGTAAAAACATGTGTGATATTATAAAACATAAAAGAAACTACCACACGCACAAACAAGTGGTTAACATTAAACAGTTTAAGCTTTGCAAAAAAACACTTTTCTAAGCACGCGTGGAAACATAACCGATCACTGAGAAAGACGCGCACAGACTAAATTCTCTTAGAGTTTGTGCTTTCTATAAAAGCAAGCAAATAGTAAGACTACCAACTACCACAAAGTTCACACTCTGCGAGCAACTAAGTTAACGGGATCGCAAGCATCCCCGCCAATGGCGTACATGCAGTGCTCTCGCACTCTAGTAGAAGTCTCCAGTTTGGATTCAACATACGATTGAGAGAGGCACAGCTTATGCAAAGATCTCTGCGTTCTTAGCATTGTGACGTCCTAATATGGGAAATTTTAATGAGAATTTCCCTTTTAAAGTAATATAAGAGCTAAAGAAGGGAGAGTATTTTATAATATGCTTTAGCTGCTTGGGATTTATCGAAAATCTATTTATTTTACACCAAATGTGGGACTATATTTGTTGTCCAAAAACATTGAACTTATACTTTATATGGATTACAATGCAGTCACGTCACGTTGATCAATCCGTCACTCAGTCTGTCAGTAAATCAGTCTGTCAGTCTGTGTGCACAGTGTGTCTAATCTTCATCTCATTACGAAATCCGTTTAATAAGCGAAAGGACACGCGACAGCTGCAACTGCAACTGCGGCTGCAGCTCAAAGGGGCAAATGTATCAGCTGGCAGTTGACAGGTGAGCAGGTGAACACCTGAAAAAAAAAAAACGCTAAGCAACCGCAGCCGGCGAGAAGAAAAAAAAAAAAAAAAAAAAAAAAAAAAAAAAAAAAGGGGGGGGGGGGGGGGGGGGGGGGGGGGGAAGGTGGGGCAACTCCTGTGTGGCATTGACTGCGACTGTTATATGCCAAACAGAAGTCGCAGGCAACAAACTACAGCTACAAAACTCTACAACAACAACAACAACAACAATGGCATATTGCATATGCGAACTCTGTACAAAAAATCCATGTTGCATACTTTTAGGTGTGCGTGTGTTTGTGTGTTTGTGTGTGTGTGATAAAGTGAAAGCAGCGCCAGCATGAAAAACTTTAACTACTTTTTCAATTGTTTGTAAAATGCAAATGCAAATGCGGAGCCGTCGCTTTCCAACGTTCCCTGGTTATTCGCTCATGTCCTGTTCTCCCGTTAGCCCGTCCGCCCGTCCGCCCGACTGCCTGCCAACTGTCTGCCATGTTGCTTGTTGGCCAGATACGTTATGCATACAATATTTTTTGTGGCTCCCCTCCCTTATTGCCATTGTTCTGTTGTACGCCCGCGCTTCGACTGCCGCTTAGCAATAAGGAAAAACATAAAGAAATGATAACGCTTTTAAGCCATTCAAATGACATTATAAGTTATGTGTGCGGCCATCTATCTGTGTGCTCACTGTACGTACTTCGTGTGGGGGCGGCTGCATTTGCTTTTGGCTTATTCAATTAGAAATTTATTAGCATACGCTTATGAATTGCGGCAGCTATTCGAGTTTTGTGATGTGTGAAAAGCGCATTAAAAAAAACAACTTCAGGTAGAAGAAGGCTCGTAAAATGCCAGGACTTGGTTAACCAAATGGCAGCATGGGAAAAATCAGTTAGCTTACTTTGAGTGATAAGTCTGAAAGGAAACAAGCTAAGGATATACTTTATATAAAATCAGTTAAAAAGAGCTTCCTTTTTATTCACTCTATTTTATTTGTAATAAGCAACTTGAATTCAATTCTATTTTCACTTAAGTAAACCTTATTATGATCATAATGTATTAAGATTTTTCACGTAATCTTTTAAGTATAGAGTTTGTTAAGGAATCTACAGCTTTCTTCTTCTTACATTTGTCCAGTCCCAACTGCTTAGACATATATTTATTTCTCTACCAGCTGAAGAAATCCTTCTCAAGATGTTTCCTAAAGCAGCTCTTATATAGCCAAATAAATAATTAAATAAAAATTATAATATAAATACAATAATGTATATACAAATTTGTAATAAGAACTTCCTTTTATAGCTTTTAAATTTCCTTCTTTAACACTCATAAATATAATTAGAAGTTATATACATTTCAGCATGTATTAATATAAACTTTAGTTACAAAATGTTACATATTAAAAACTTTTACATTTTTAAACTTTTAATATTTAAATTGACCTGCTTAAACGGAATTCGTTTTAATTACTTTGCCAATTTCATATTTGAATTTCTGACATATTTTTCTGCAACTGCCACGTTCAACATTTTGTGGCACAATATTTTGACAGATGGCCTTCAAAGGCGCAATGTTATTAACGGTTATAATAAAATGATTAAAAAATATGCATATGAATTGTAATGGCAATGTCGAATAATTTAACACATTTATAAATTAACAGCCTTGTAAAGTAAAAAAAAATATATTGATAGCATTCTTTTATATGGTTTAACTATTTAATAGGATATGACAATCTGGACTTCTTCAATTAAAATTAAGGAGCTTGTGAGCTTAGCCTAGTTAATGAGTAGCATTTTAAGCGATAGATCATTTTGTGCACTCTTTGATCAAAGTCCACACACACACACACAACACACACACACACACACACACAACAAACACAATCTAAGCAGCTGACAAGCTATCAAAATCAAGCAGCTCTGTTTGCTGCACAGGACAGCGATGATGTCCTTGTGCGAATGAAGCTGGCCAGGAGTTCTCTTATAGCTACTGCCAGAAGACTTGAACAACCTGGTTGAAGTGGAATATGAACCACAAATGTGCAAATGCGACATCTGCTACAAGGACTCTTTCGTCCTGTCCAAGTGAAGCCTTGCTAGAAGCCACTTATGACCATGAGAACAACCAAACTCTTGAGGTCAGTTCGGACAGGAGGATTACATTTAACAAATGTGTCAGAATAATTAAGCATAATATATTATACATAACTGGAAGGTTATCTTTGCAACTGTTTAGGTAAAATTATTAACAAATATTTATTATCTTATGCATTAAAAGTGTAAAAAATGGTCTTAGAAAAAATATATCAAAAACATAAAAATTCTTTCAAGTAAGATCCTCAGATGTATCTAAAAGATTCCTACGTATGGATTCTGTTTCTTAATATTATCTTTGACCTACTTTATACAGCTATATTAAATTAAATATTTAATTGACTAACTAAAAGAACTTATATACTCATACATTTATATTTATGCTTGTTTACTTATTAAATTTTAAGCATTTAGTTGACTAACCAAAGGCACTTATATTCTCATATACAGTCAAACTTCCTTATAGCGAAGTTTAAGGGACCGAAAAAAAGCTTTGTTATATAGAAAATTCGTAATATGAAATAATTTTATAAAATAAAGAAAATTCAGTGTTCTTAAAAAAAAATTCGTAATAAAGAAAACTAAGTTATGCGAAAGTTCGTAATAGAGAAGTTTGACTGTGTGTACGTATATATTTTATGTATATATATATATATTTTTTTTATTTTTATTTTATTCTTTGGAAAGGATTTAATTATTCTGGTGTTATATTCAAAAACTTAATAAAACTTGTAAGCTAACTTTAATATTCAATTTAGTATATTGTGTAAGTTATGCTTTACTCATATATGTATATATAAGTCTGAATATATTCATACTGTAAATACTTATATATTTTATATATATTTATATTATATATACCAATAAATATATACATTTTTTATTTTTATTTCATTCCTTGCAAAGAATTTTATTATTCTGTTATTCAATTCAATATTTTAAATTCAACTTAGCATATTGACTAAGTTATGCTATATTCATATATGCATATATAAGTCTGAACATATACATATATATTTATATTATATATAAACATATAAATATATTTTTAATATTTTTATTTTATTTTTTGCAAGAAATTTTATTATTCTGGTATTCAATAAAATATTTTAAATTCATCTTAAGATATTGACTTAGTTATGCTATACTCATATAATGCTATACTACATATAAGTATGAATATATACAAGTATGAATAGACTTATTTACTCATTAAACTTACTCATCTTGCAATTGTTCCTACAAAACATTTACAGTTTATTAAAGTCGTAATATGAATGAATGAAGTTCGTAATAGAGAAGTTTAACTGTATATACTTATATATTTTATTTATATATATATTTTTTATATTTTTATTTCATTCATTGCAAAGAATTTTATTATTCTGTATATCTTAGTATATTGACTGAGTTATTCTATATTCATAGATGCATATATAAAAATGAATATATATACTTATTTACTCATTAAACTAAGTTGCCTTTTTGTTGTTCCTAAAAAACATTTTCAGTTTATTAAAGTCAAGTAAAATAAATGCTTTGATTAGCATTCAACATAATTTGAATTCTGTTGCATATTTTGTTGCTGTTGTTTGTTCGTTCTAATATGCAATGTGTCCTTTCGTCGCCTTTAAGCCCCTGCCCCTCCCCCTAACCACCCCCGTTGAACTAACCACTGACCGCGGCGACCACTCGACGCTCTGCAAACACCTTTTGCATGCGACTGCAACAGTTACTGCGACTGCAACAGTTACTGCGACTGGTGCAACTGCAACTGCAACTGCAGCGTTGACTGTGTAATTAGTTTTTGGCGTGTTTTGCAGCAATTTCGTAAATTTCTTATTTAATGCGCTCTCGCAGCAAGCGGCCGACGGACGCTGCCAAAAGCAGTGCGCCTAATTGCAGCCAATCATATTTTGTTTGCCCAAAAAGGCTGACGATGCCCAGCGGGGGGCGTTGGTGGGGGGGGGGGGCTGGCTTCAAACTGTGGGCGTGGCAGGCGTGGGCATGCAATCAAGGCATTGCTGTCAGTGGCAGCTCTAGGCAGATTCCTGAGTGTGTATGAGTATGTGTGTTTTAATACACACACACACACGCACACACAATACACACACACACACACAATACACATACAATGTGTGTGCCGCTTAGCGCTTGAGCCAAGCAAATCAATCAATTTAAAAGCAATTGCCGTTAATGTGCAACGCCTGTGTGGCAGCTGTCAGAAGTATGCAACCAGCCACCCACACAAATACACCCAAACACCCAAACACACACACACACACACACATATATATATATATTCATATCTACTTGTGTCCATGTCTCGCTTTATTAGCCAAACTCTTGAGTTTGAATTTGAGTTTCAGCTGAAGACTGTAGGTCAATGATTGGCCTCGGTCTCGGCCTGGTCTGAACTCTTGATTGATGTTTTTTTTTTCCTCAGATCGTGATTGCTGCTTGAGGCGTATATATATATATATATATATATTCAAACTGTTATCCAAGTTGTCTGATTGATGTTTGCTGTCAGTGCTCATAATTAGCAGCACCTAATCAGGCTCCTAAATATTGGTTGACTGCTTATTATGGGCGCTTCTTCTTCTTTCGATCGCATGTTGGCCAAGTTGGTTAGTTGGCCTAATTGCTGTGCGAGGAAAACCTTAGAAAAAGGGTGAGTTTTGAATGAATGCTTAGTTAAGTGACGAACTTAAATGTTTAATGGAAGTGCTTTGTAGGATAATAATTTTATTTATACCTTCACTAAAAATACATAGATATGTCCTATGACTGCTGGTCTGTATTATTTAGTGTTTACTATTTATTAAAAAAAATATTTGTATGCATAAACCATGTTAATTTAATAATACTTAAAGTATTATATTTAAATTAAGTTCTTGTTATATATTCTATAAGTTGTTGTTATTATTAAATGTTTAATTTATAACTGTTCAAGCCGTCAATAAGTTAGCAGAAAAACTGTTTAACAAAAATAAATATAAATATTTTATATACAAAAAAAAATATTTAATTGTATATTTAAAGTTTAATATTTAAATTATTATTAAAATTGATTTAAAATACTGTTTTCAAATATTTTCTTAAAGCAACTCAAAGTTAGGCACATTTTTCTTGGACACTAAAATATATTTATTTTTTCTTCACACTTGAACATATTTATTTTCGAAAAAAAATTAATTTTTTATTAGTATACATAGGAGAAAAATTATAAATTATGCAGATGTATGTATATATAGTCTAAAGTGTGACTATTTCAATGACCAACCGAAAACTCAGGTGATTGCATAGACAATTTGAGAGTCTTCGAATGCAATGCAAATGTTTTCACACATCAACCAAACTAAGAGCAGAAATGTTTTAAAGAAGACTTGAAACTTTAATCTAAAAAAAAAAACATTTTAGAAAAAAAAAATACTGAATTATAAATAAAACATTTTATATAAAAAAACCTTAGACCTAAGACAGTCACTAATTGACTCTGTTCACAGGATTAGTAATAGATGAATATTTATTTTCTTTACATTTAATATTCCTTTTTACTTTGTTAATATATATATATATTTATATAATATACATGCCTTAATAAATAAGCAACTGAATAACGAGCTTAAACACTTTCAGCTTTAGGTTCAAATAAGAACCTGATTTCATATATAGTTATTCACGTTTATAATCTACATTGCTTATCTTTGGCCAAGTTGAATGCGAACAACAATGCCCGAATAGTTGGCCAGTAATTATTTCAATTTTCATTTACATTCTCGCAATAATATTTGAAAACTTTTGCAGCAGCGTCTTTTTTATTTTTATTTTTTTTTTCTGTTTATGAAACATTTTTTGGGGCTGGCAAAAGTTGGAAACAAACGCGGCCAACAAAGTTGCGTGCACGGAAAGCAAGCAAAAAAAAAAGAAGGGAATTAAATGAAAAGTCGACAGACAAAAACAAAGAGAAAAACAAAAACAGGAACAGAAACAGAAAGAGAAACAGAAAGAGAAACAACTGAAACAATCATTGGAGATCGTTGTTTTGGCTCTGGCCATTAAAACTGTTCATTTGCGAGTTTTAAACGCTTTCGCAGTTGTTGCCAAGTGGCATTTAAGTTAAGCGCGATGCGCTTCACAATTTTAGTTAAGCAGCCTTTTAATCAACAAACTGCAGCAACGTTGCTGCGGCGGCACCTTTCGCAGCAGCAGCAGCAGCAGGCAACGCGTCAATTTCGCCAGATCGACAGTTTTGTGAGCAATCAATTTCGATGCAAATGCACTTGTACTTGACGACTAAATGAATGAGGCGGCGGCGGCGGCGGCTGCGGCCGGCGCAACGTGGCGTATGAGTAATGTTGGCAGCAGCCAAAGCACACACAGCAGACAACAGACATCAGGATGAGCACGAGACAAAGGCACACGACACGCATCATCATCATCATCATCATCAGCATTGGCAACAACAGCAATATTAGGGGCATTCCCTTTGTCATAGCAGGCAGCTACTGTGCGTGTGCGAGACTTTTTTTGCTGCGCTTTAAATGCAACTTGCATCTCTGCATTTTACAGCAACTTCTACAACTTCTGGCTTTAGAGCTCAAAACAATGTTTACAATTTATTGGCAGAAAAAAAATACATATATTTTTATTATATATTTACATTTAATTAGAAGCAGAAAGTAACTTGGCTGCCAGCAACGTTTTCTCTGTGGTCAGTCAATAAAATTCCTGCATATTTAAAGTTATTTTGCTGCTCTTTTAGAGCAAATGATTCCTTACAAAGTTTGACTTAATGAAAATTTGTTTTAGTTGGAAACTTGTTTGACTGGCAAAAAAAAGTACAACGAATTTATAGGCAAACAAAGTTACATAAATAAATAAATTATTTTTATTAAATTTTCGAATAAATGCCTTTGAAAAAAGCTGAGCACTTAAGCCTGAACCTTTGTCTATATCAATTCTATAAATCACAATTTAAAAAAACCTATGCATTTTATTTGTTATATAATATTGAATTAAATAAGTGCAAACGATTTTGGCCAAAATTAATTAAGCTTGAAAATTGGGTTTCACTTTTCAATAACATTTTATTTTTACTATTTATTAAATGAATATGTTCCAAATACTTTTTTTTAGATAATACTTAAATTAGACTCCCTTTTGAAAAGCTTTTAATTTGGTTTAAATAATGTAAAATAAATTAAAAAAAATTAAATAATATTAAATAAAAATTTAAACTTATATGCAAGAGTTGAACTAACTGGGCTTAAAAGCTTCTTTACAACAAAATAACAAATTATATATTTTAAACTGGGTGAAAGTATAATAATTGAAGTATACAAAAAAACAAGGAAAGGATTACGAACAAATTTGTTGAATGAGCTTTGAAAAAATCTTTTTATTTATTTATTTATTTATATTAAATATGCTATAGTATAGATTGGTAGACTAAGCCTAAGTTTTGTGGCCCAGCTTAAACCAGGTGAGGCTTTCAAACAGACTCAATGCAAATCTAATATTTTGTATTATATATAGTAGCAGTATAAAAGGACTAAAGGAATACGCGAGAAGGTGAAGAGTTCCGACAGCAAAGGTTTATTAAAGCCTAGCAAATATCACCATGGGAATTCAGTTTAGAAGCCAGGAGTACTTTAAGATATCTAAGACTAAAAGTTATAAACATACACCTAATAAATCAATTTAAATTAAAAGAAAAATCAAAAGTGTTTATTTTAAGCAAGTTAAAGTTTATGAGCACAACTTCAAATATAAAATAAAAATCTGAGCAAGCACAATTTTAATTTAATTTACCTTAAAAAACACCATTTAATGACTTATTGTAATTTTGTCAAGGCAGCTGATCCTGGGGCTGGGGAGGGGAATATGTTTAAGTGTATCTTTGTTATGGAACTCGTTTCGACTTTTTGTGTTTGGACTGGCTTAACGTGCTCGTTTCAGCTCGTTACGCGTTTTATTCAAATTGAGCACGCAGCGAAAAAAAAACGCGGTCCACAAGTTGAACAGGCCAGAAAAAAAATAAAACTGCGTTAACCGCATTCGTTTCGTAAATTGATTTTTCACAATTAATTGTCAGTTGTTGTTTAAAGCGGCCAACAACAACAAAAAATATGCGAAATATTTAAACAAATTTGCGAAAGCATTTTTCATATTTAAATTTTTTTTTTTTTCATATATGCCACTTGAAAAAGTTCAACCGCAGCCACGCCCACAAACGCCCCCATTAAACGTAAGCCGAGCACGTTTAATTATTTTATAAGCCTATTATTTAAAAACAAAAATTAATTTTCAACCTTTGTTTATTACGATTGTTGCTTTGTGTTGTGCCTGTGCATAAGTGTGTGTGTGTGTGTGTGTGTGTTTGTTGTGTTTTAAGTTAAGTGTTTAAAGTGAAGCACATTGATTTCGCTGAGTGTTGGCATTTTAAATGCGCTTTAACTTCAATTTTTCATTGTTGTCCTCATCATCATCATTAAAGCCACGCCCACCCGCCCCCAGCGCCGCCCACATCGTGCGTGCGTTTGTTGCATTTTTATTTTAATTAAAAAGTCGCCAACTCAAAGCGAACCAAAATGATGCAGCAGCAAGTTGGCCAAGACGCGGAGAGGAGGAGAAAAGGGAAGGGAAGAAGGCTATTGAAGTGGCCAACGTGCGATGCCAAATGCATTTATGGCTTTATTTTGTAGCTGTTGACGTTGCAATTGTTGCTGTTGTTGTTGTTGTTGTTGTTGTTATTGTTGTTTGCTCGTCAGTTGGTCACTTGCTCAGTTCCTTTGAGACCGGGCGTCAATCGATTGCCTGTTGATTATTGACGATTATTGCTGCTCAGCGGACAATCGATTTAATTTGTAATTAAAAAATTGCTTCAGCAAAGCTGTCTAATCTTTTTTTTCTTTTTGAGCACCTGTTTTGGATTACTTTAATAAAAATAAGCTTGTGGCTTATAGGACTTAACAAGTTTAAATAAACAGAAAGGAGGAAAAACACTTGAGTCAAATGTAGTTAGACAATCTATTCTAACTATCTATCTAACTATCTACCTCCCTATTCTTCATCCTTCCTTTTTAGCACAGAGATTTAAATTTCAATAGTCAAAGCTAACTTTAATAACCTTTGGCAATCTTAAAACTCTTCAACTCTACAAAAACATTGTTACACAAAATCACAATTAGTAATAATAATAATTAAAATATAAGCTTAATCTTTAATAATTTCCAACATGCAAAATTTAATTTAATTTAAATTAATTTAAAAAGTTTGCTAATTTGATCTATAAAGGAAAGCAAAAATAATATGTAAAAAAAATCTAAATGCAGATAGCTTTAAAATTAAAGCTGGATATAAATATGATATCAATTTGACACGCCCATATAAAAAAGGCATATATAAAAAGTCTGAATGCTTTATTTGAAACATTTTTAAATGAGCATGTGTTCCAAATTTTAATATCTTAATCAAATTGTTTTTACTGTGTAAACGTTAAAAAGTATCTTATTGAAGTCCTGACATTTTTTAAAGATTAATTTTAATTTATTTATAATTATTTTCTTAATATATTATATTTTTTATAACTATTGACTAACTTAAAGTTTCTGCATTTATATCAGTTGATTTCTGCTTAACACATTTATTGTTGTATCAGTAATTTTCATATTTTATCTTCTCACTTTTAAACACACTTTGAACTAAAAGGTTTCATTTTAGAAGTGTTAATCACTTTCAATACAAAAGAAATTTATTCGACGCCTGCTTGTCATTTATTATTTGCCCTTTAGCCTAGAAATCAAACCTGAATTTTCCTTCGTTTCCATTTCCTTAAGATTATTAAAAAATGCAATAAAAATCTCAAGTTCTCACAGCTCAAGTGGATTTTACAAGAGCTTAAAGTAAAAACTCTCGTTGCAACTCATTTAATTGAGCTACATTTTTCCTCTCTTACTAAGCCAAAGAGCATCTCTTTTGAGTGACCTCAAAACAGGATTTTTCATAACTAAACTCTCTTATGCAAACAATAAAAGGTCTCAATTTACAAAGAGCTTGACAGAAATGAGTGTATTAAAGTAAACTCAAGTTGAATTTGAGTGCTTTGCGTAGAACTCATTCCTGTCATGCTCTTAATTTTTAATTGAGTCCTTTTATAGATTGCATGCTAAAAAGCAATTAACTTTAAAGGTAAGTAAAAACAGTAAAAAATATATAATAAAAAATTGTGACATATAATTATGAAAATCTAGTTAAAGCAAAAAAATTTAATATCTAATATTAAATGTAATTTATGGTGCTAAATAACGCTTTCAAAAATGTTCAAATTTTGTAAAAAAAAAAATATCTAAATTATTGACTTTAATTTAAATGCTTTGCGTAATAGAAAAACTCAATAAAGCTAACATGTTATGTTGAAAAAATTATATTATAATCGATTATTAAATCATTTTTACCAAGCTACAATACTAACATCTTTTAAAGAGTTAATATAAATATTTGTTTTATATATTATGACAATTTTTCACTCTTGGAATATATTTTGAGCTTAGCTTTATATGGACTTTATATGAAATTTCCAACTATTAAAAATATTTTAAATAAATTTAAGACTTATAGAACCCAATTTTCATTATAATAAACGAAGATTTTTACGAAATATTTATTCTGCTTTTAAATAGCTAATAACAAAGTAATTTTAACTCTACTTGGAGCACAACTCATTTCTCAACTCACAATCTCTTAATTATGCTAAGAGAAAATGCTTCGAGTGCACTTCGAGTGCACTCAAATCGCAAACAAGCTCAAAGTGCAAACAAATCCCTAATAAAAATGCTCTTGAGCAAATACGCAAAGTGACTCAACGCACAATGAGACTAACATTGAGCACAACTAGCATAACTCAACCAGGGAAAGAGAGAGAGAGAGAGAGAGAGAGATCCGCTCGAAAGGGGAATTCAGTCGTGTTGACCGTTACGCAGCTTTGCAACGGCAGCGAAACATTTCATAGCATACATTTCAGCGCCAGCTTGCGAATATTTCAAGCGCCACATGCATGTATTGAGAAATTATTGCCACGCCTCCTCGCATCCGCCCCCGCAACGCACACACATGCACAAGCAAAAGGCAAATAATAAGAAGAAGAAGCAGCAGAAGCAATTTTGCGTTGATTTATGATTTTGATAAATTTGCTTCAGGTGACTTTATTATTTTTCCCTAATAATGATCTATGGGCCAGCACAAAGCGTTTGAACAATGTAAATGAAGGGCATTCAGGTGCAATTTTTCCTATATGTTCGCCAAGTGTAAGTTTTAAAAAAGAAAACGATTTAAGTAAATATAAAAAGTGTGGATAAAATAAATCTTTTTCAAATAAAAATTGTTGCAGTTTAAAATACAAATAAAACCATTTTCAACTGTAGTAAAAAAGTAGTTGCTTATATATTTAAGTATATTAAATAGGCAAATTAAAGAAATACACCAATACGCTTACTGTTTATTAAATTATAAAATTAAGGAATTATTATAAATAATCCATAATTCGAAGCAATTAAATTAAATTAAAGATATCAGAAGCCAACTCTAAGTTAAGTTGGTTTAAACGAAAAGAAAAAATAAATTTTTTGGGCAATTAAAAATAAATTAATTATTATACATATTACCTAACTATAAAATAAAGTATATACAAATTCCCAATTAGTTGTTTTAATATCCTTCCACATATCAAAATATAAATCCGTTCAATTAAATTGGCATATCCTGCAATCGACTTAATTGTGGCTTGTGTGTGTGTGTGTGTGTGTGTGTATTTGTTGGTGCCTGTCAATGAACGCAAATTTCATTTCATTAGGCAACATTCGGTGGCCATTAAAAGCCAGCGCAATTTGTTAAAAGCCAACAAACAATTTACAATAAATACGCCAAATTTTTGGCCAAGGCCGCAAACAGAAAACAAAACCAAAAAAAACAAAAACAACAACAACAAACTTGAAATTTTAATGCAACTATTTCACACATTTTACAACAAAAACTATGCAACAATAATAAATGCATTTTCATGTAATTGGCCGCCCAAAAAATCAAAACTTCAACTGGGCCAAAAAAAAAACTTTTTGCATGTCAGCTAAAAATGTTTTAGGGCAGCAGCAGCAACTAAAAAAAAAGGAAACTGAGTTGCAGCCACAAAAGCGCATAAATAATAAAATATTTGAGCTATGCCAGCCACACACACACACACACACACATACACACTGGGAAACTTGCCTAGTCAGAGGCGACAAATTGCCGGGGCGAAAAATAACAAACAAAAAACCACAACAACAACCGCGAGTGGGCGTCTATCGCAAGTGGGCGTGGCTGGGCCTGGGCACGGGCAAGATAAAATCGAATTCTCTTATTTCAAATCAAATTAACTGCCGAATCCAAAATTCAAATTCGAATACACTCGTAAATTAGACTCGAATCGTGTTTTTTTTTTTTTTTTGTTAGCGAGTTTGAGCCAAAAACGCTTCGAGCCAAAATCAGTCACGGAAATAATTCAAAAACGCACAAATTGCAACTGATAGTGAAACACAGCGAAGGGTGCTGGCCGGGCCAAAAAGGACCTTCATAATCCCAGCGTTGTGGCAATGGCGTGCTGCCAGGTTTTTTGGAAATTGACGTGGCTTAAACTGCACTCAGGAAAAGACACGGATATGTAACTAAGCGAAGAGTTGTTAAAAGGTTGCTTCGTTTAAAAGGGTTAAAAGAAGCCTTGTTGAGTGCATTAAAAGTGTTTAAAATAAGATTCAGCTGGCAAATAAAATTTAAGAAAAGAACATTTAAGATCAGCGAACATAATCTAATTTAATTATTTTATTAAATTTCAACAAAGATTCAACTGGCAAACATAATCTTAGAAAAGAATGCTTAAGATATTGTTTATAAATAGAACATAATCTAATATAATTATAATTAAACATTTCAAGAAAAACATTCTATTGTATCTATTAAGAGTAAATAAAGATTTATTTATCTAGAAATAAAATTTGTGTTTTTAAGAAACAACTTTCATAGTCCTTAGATTCAAATGGGAAACATAGTTTTTTTTAACTTTTAACGCTTATCAGACCAGAAAATAGAAGTTAAAACTTGTTACCTTACACACAAAGTCCTCAAAATATTTTAAAAGTATATTTATATAATAAACATTACCCACAAAAAATGTTTACATTCAAATACAAAACTTTCCACGCACTTTTTCATCTCAGAAAAATTGTTAGAGATTGCTTAGTTTAAATATTTAAATAAATGTGTGTGTTTAACCATCTTTTGCAGAGTTCTAAAAGTGTTTTAATATAAAATTTTAGTATAGAAAGCATAATCTCAGAAACGTGATCAATTTCAATGGAAAATTTGTATTCGTATTTTATGTGTTAAAAGTTCTAGAAGATTACTTTGAGTAGAAACAAAATGTTTGTGTTTAAAGAAGCATTTTCCATAGTCTTAAAAATGCCTAATAAAATATTTTAATCTATATATATTATCTAAGAAATTGTTGTCAAAGTGCTTTTTATAATTTCCTAACTTAAATGCAAAATGTGTGTGTTGGATAACATTTAAACATAGTCCTAAAAAGATTTAAATAAATACAAGACATAAATTAAAAAAAAACGATACATATAGAATAAGCAAAAAAATACTTTACTCTGTATTGTTTTATTTTTTTTATCAGTAAAAAGTTGTGAAAGATGATTGTCTAAGAACTTTTATTTATACATCTAAACATGTTTCAATACAAGATTCATATAAACAGCTTAATCTTGAAGCATTATGGATTACAATGAAATTCCCTTTACGCTCTTTTTATCCATCGAATTCTCCACAAATAATATTTTGCACTAACAATTCAACACTTTACCTCTATTTTACTTTATGTAAACTTTCTAATTGAACTCCGCTTTTCTTTAAGTGTATAAACTGGGCATCTGAACATTTGGCATGTCAACATAATTGCCTCGAATTAACTTTTAGTTTTTCCACGTCCAATGCCAAAACAGCAAAAACAAAAACAACAACAACAACAACTAAAGCAATGTGCGTGAGGAAGCTGACTGTGTGTGTGTGTGTGTGTGTGTAAGAGAGAGTGTCTGTGTGTGTTTGTCAGCCAACAAACTTTACATGCAGCATATAATTTGGCAATGCCAAAAGCTTGTCCACAAATTTTTTGGCCAACGCATTTCGTGTGTTTTTTAATTTTATTTGTTTGCACCCATTTTCTACTTCCGCACAATTAATTTGGAAATGTGCAAACAGATTCGCATTTTGCATTCAAACATTGTAAATTTAATTAACATTTTACACATACGCAAAATTGTAAATTTTTTAATTGTTGAAATTGAAATTTTTTGTGCATTTATTTAACTGACATTTTAAGATATGGAAATACTATTTTTTTAACTAAAATGAATATTTAACTAATTTGCCAGCTTGTAAAGTTGCTAGTAAGTGGTTTGCAACTAGCTGGCAAGTCTAATCAATTCATATTTTAAATTTACTTTTATTAAATAAATTACACATTTGAACTATTAGCTTGCAATTTTTTTTTATTATATTCATTTATTTTATTTATAAACTATTTTTTTGATACATGCTTAAGAGTTAAGTCGAACTGAGCTGACTGTGATTTAAATATATTATTTACATAAAGCAAAAGCAGTCCCCATTCGATTCATTGTTCAGTTTGTGCACAACTTTCCATTTTCCTTTATTTTTTTTTTGCGCGTTTTAATGAACGCATTTTCAATAATAAGCCACGCACAAAAACTATTTAATGAAGCGTTCGCTTATATCACCTGCCAGGCCATATGTGTGTGCGTGCTGCGTGTGTGTGTGTGTGAAGAGGCCTATCGTGTGCAGAACAGGCGCATTTGCTGTCCGACTCAGAGACTCAGCTGCGTGGACCGTGGGCTGATTAAAACTGATTTATTGCTTTAAATGCAATTTACATACACACAGAAAGCAGCGAACAGAAAGAGAAAACGAGAGAAAAAACGGGAGAGAGAGAGAGAGAGAGCGAAAAGAAGATGATGAACAATGCGTTCGCTTTTTAAGTCGTAAATATTAAGCATATAAATGTGATTGAGAAGGGGGGAGAAGTTTAAATAAAATATCAAGCATACGCAGCGTGCAACAAGGGCATTATCGTAAAACGAACATAATGAACATTATCGGCGTTAGCAACTTAATATTGGCTTTAATTAAATAAATTACTTTTTGGCCGCCGATTCAATTTAGTGTTTGGGTTTTAATGCATTTTCGAGAATATGGGGAATTCGGGTCCGGCTGCTGCATTTGCGGCTGGCCGCATATGTGGGCCAACTTAGTGGGCAATAAGTTAAATTAGCATAAACTTAATTACCATAAAAGTGCTCGGGCCGCAGTGCCAACCGGGGAATGCAGCCAGATACGGCCCGGCCCGGCCCGGCCCGAGCTGGCATATTTCACAGCAAATCCGCAGCGCATTAAAGGCAAATACGTGGCAAAAAAAAAAAAATAAAAAATAAAGCAACAACAATATATATATATGCATAAAAGCACAGCAAAACAATGAAAGCAAGTCGAGCAGAGTCTGGGGATTGTGCCAATGAAGTAACGAGTAGGGGTTAAAGTAGGGGCGGGGGCGGGGCCAAGCGAGAGTGCGCTAAGTGAGTGCTGTTACACATTTGCTGTAGCTGTAGATGGGATTGCCACATGGCAATACAGTTAGCCGTGTGGCAAAGGCATTTTCATATGAACAAATGTTGCTGCCACTCGTACCTGCTGCTTGATCCCCAGAGCAGCAGCAACAGCAGCAGCAGCAGCGCGACAAGATAAAAAAGCTGGCACACTAAATCTGCCTCATGTGCGCCCAGGGGCCGTCGACTGCACCCGGACCGGGGCCAACGTGGCGTATGCGCAACACAGCAACTGCTGAGCTCAGGCTGAAGCTGAGGCTCAGGCTCCAGTTCCAGGCTCGAGCTAACATTTTTTTCCCATTCGCTGAATTCAGTTAGACAAAAGGCATAAAATCTGTGCACGCCTTTTTCAGTCGGATTTTTATGCAGCCTTTTAAAATTAGTGTTTATGGCAGCCAACAACAACTCAAAGCCAGATTCGTGCTGCGGCCACTTAAGTGATTGAGTGTGCGCAAATGGGAATCGTGCACTGATTTCTGAGATCACAGCTAAAAGCATCCATGTGTAAAATACAAAAATTCACTAATATATATTTATATACATATAATATAATCGTACTTCTTTTCACTCTGCATAGTTGCATTTATATATTAAGCTTGTCATATTCCATCATTTGGAGTGTGAAAACTTCTTGGGATAAAGTTTGCAAAGCAAATATAAAAGTATTGATGCAGTAACAACAAATCGCAGCAATAATAATGCACATTTATATGAATTACGGGGAGGAAAGTATGTGAAAATCAGAGCTCGAATTTACCAATAATTCATTTGTATCCAGCTGTCTTTATAGTATATGGATATACAGATAGATAGATGGATACAAGCATGCATAGATAAATATACAGATAGATAGATAGATACATGCATGTCTATATATATTCATAGTATATTCAAACAATCAAGAAAACTTTGCATTCATACATCCACACATACATAAATTCATACATTGAAAGATAGATAAATAGATCGTTGGATAGATACTTAGATGCATAAATAAGTTTATACATACATATAGAGATGAATAGATGGATAGACACATGTGTATATAGAGAGATAGATTGATAAATAGATCGATAGATAGATAGATGGATAGATAGATAGATGGATAGATAGAAAGATAGATAGATAGAAACAAAGATAGATAGATATATAGATAGATAGATAGATAGATAGATAGATAGATAGATAGATATATAGATAGATAGATAGATGGATAGATAGAAAGATAGATAGATAGATAGATAGATAGATAGATAGATAGATATATAGATAGATAGTTAGATACATAAATAAAAAGATACATAGATGGATAGATAAATATATAGATACATAGATAGAAAGATACATAAATAGATAGATAGATTCATAAATAGATATATATGTACTTAATTGATAGAAAGATACATAGATAGATGGATGTATAGACAGATAGATGGATAGATAGATAGACAGATAGATGGATGGATAATTTGATATATAGAACAATGCATATATATACATGAATGCATACATAAATATACACATACATATATATTTTCATGCATCTATATATACATAAATACATATCCAGCTAGCTAGATAGATAAATAGTTAGATAGATTAAAGTAAGATTGATATACTCATAGATACTCTTGTACATCTTTACATACACAGATTTGTAGACAGAGACAGGAAATAGTTGTAGAAAAAAAAATTATCTATGTTATAGATACCTTTATAACTGAAGATCTTCGGATAAAACCATCAGCTTAAACACGATATTCACTTGTTAATCTAAATGTCTTCATTCAGATACATTAAAATTCTATTCAAACCTCTATTCACTACAAATTCCTATTTGTAAATAAACATGAATTATTCTCATTTAAATTCACACATAAAAAAAAAATTGCTATCTGGTGTGCATTAATTTTAAACATTTATGTTGCGGGAATATCATTAATGGCAAGTTTTTCAACAATTTTTATCTGCGGCGAGCATAAAAACTGCAAGTTAATTTCAGGCAACACTTTATGCAGGGCAACAACAACAACAACAGCAACAACAACAGGAACAACAATAACAACAACAACAACAATGCATTTGGTGTGCAATAAATTGAACAAGCAGCCACCTACTTTAAAAGCATTTACAGACCGCCCAGGCAGGCAGCGGGCAGCCTCCTGGCCGAGAGTCCTGGCCGCTAAAAAGATACCGGAAATGTAGCAGGAAACAAAATGACTTAATGGCCGCGATTGCCACGGCTCCAATGGCGCCAAGGTTCCATTCATTCATTGCAGCGTCTGAGGTCAGCGTTCAAAATGTGTATATAAAAGCATCCAGCCGAAGCTGAGGTGCACTTACAAAAGGACCAAGGATTCATGGCATTCATGGCTTGGCCAAAGTGCAAAATCAACCAGGACTCATGTGAACCATAATATGGCCAAACGCTGCTAATAGAGTTGGGTCAAGGTTTCAACTAAAGTCAAAGTCTGAAATAAATGTTATCTAATATATCATTATTTGATTCTGATATACTTTATTTAGCTAGCTAATTGAGGTTAAAGATCTGCCAAATGGATGTCATTTAATTAACCTTAAATATACTTACTGGAGGTTTTATTTATGGTTCGAAGATTTTCTATATAAATCAATCAAGGTTTTAAGTTAAAACCTTTAAAAAATCATATAAAAAAATAAAGCTTTTTATTCTTTGACATTTTTTCTTAATTTTAAAATATTATTATTTCAAATGTTAACATATAAATCTGTTAATATTAATCTCTCAGCTTTCAAGATAAATTATAAAATTATTAAAAAATAATAATAATTAAATAAATTTATGTATAATAAATAAAGTAATATATTTTTAAATATTTTTATATCTAAAGTACTTCAATGATTTATTATTTGATACCTTGAAATATCATAGCTTAATCTTAGATAATTAATTAGCAAAAAATGTAAAGGCCGAATTTATTTGGGGTTTAGATATAAACTTTGAGATTAAAAATAACAGATTTAACTTTAGGGTTCAGTTCAAAGTTAATAGTAGAAGTGAAATTTGGAATACAAAACAGTTTGAATCAAATCCAGCTAAGAATTCACCTATAAGGAAATCTTTCTTGAAATAAAATGAATAAAATTGTTTTACAAAAATATATTTAATTTTAAATTCTCTCTTTAGAGTTTTTACATTACAAGGATGAAAAGTTTCCAACAGGAACTTATTTCAACTGCAACTTAAAAATTAAATCCCAATTTGAGATTCTCCTCTTTTAGTTTAAAATGCATAACGAATTTTTATAAAATTTGTTAGTTCTTCAATTGTGAGCTCTTCAGCTTCATCAGCCAAAATGGTTTATTTAATTACATGCTAAAAATTCAGTTCATGCATAAACATAGAAAATAAAAAAATTGTTCTTTCATTTAATGCAGCATCAAAGCAAAGAACTTTGAATGAATATCTGATAAATACCAAATGGTTTTACAAACTGCTAATTATCATAAGCTTCGGTCGGTTAATGCGGAACACACACACACAAACCCATATTGGCACACACACAGACACACACAGAGATACACACTCGCACATCGTTAAAATAGTTGCAAGTTTCTTTGTGCCAAAACATATTTCTAATTAAATTAATTAAGCGAAGCGAGAATGTAGCGTATGCAAGCCAATTAGTGGAAAATGCAAATTAAATGTCTGGCCGAGAGTGGCCAACACAGACAAACGGACAACAGACTTGTGTCGCAGGATACGCAGGATACGGGGACACCCCGTGGACACAGAACGTGCCGCCCACTTGCCCACAAGTCCCAACCACATTTCAAATATATATATTATAAGTAACACTTACACTCAAAGAAAGTGAATGTATTTGAGTGCTTTTAATTGTTGCATTTAATACTTTTCATAAGGAACTTAAGAAACTGTCAACAAATTGAATTTTATGAGAAAAACTTCAGACTAATCATTATTGATTATTAAGTTATTTATTATTAGGTAATAAATATATTTAACCAACCTGCTGTTTAAAAATGTATAACATAATTATCATTTACACTCAGAGAAAATTAATACTACTGCGTACTTTACTTGCTGTACCAATTACTTATTTAAGCAACAAATACTTTTAAATATTAATAATATAAAATATATAATAAAAATAATATAATATCAATATTCATCTCAAGAAAAGTTGAAATTCTACTGAGAAACTGATAGACTAATTATTTTGTATACAATACTTAAATAAGGAACGTTTTTTACTATTTCTAAGATATTTTAATAAAAGATATTTTAAAAACTATGCAATTTTTTTATAACAGAAATGACTTTGAATTTAATTATTATAGAGACAATTTTTAATTTTGCAAAGTCACCTGAATAAATACAGGACCTTATTATACTATTCTACTATAGAATTTTTGTAACTATTAGAAATGTCTTAAGTTGTTTGCGAATGATTTATGAGTACTTTAAGATTCAAATTGGCTAATGAATTTATTTATTTCATTTAAGTGCCAAATACACTCAGAAAAAAACAAAATCTCTACCAACTTTAAGTAAGTTTAAATGCCAATTAAAATACTTATTTAAGGTATATAATTCTATTAAGAAAAGCCTAGACTTTTTGTTGCAGATTATTTTTATTCATTTACATTTGTATGTTTTAAATTTATTTCATATAAATTGTATTTAAACTTAGAGTACACAAAAGCCAACATTATTTAAGTTTGAGTTCAGTAAAAATATTTGTTTGAGATTTGATTTTGACTATCCCAAAAGAAATTAAGTATACGTATTTAAAATAGTGCTTAAAAAAAATCAATATTCTTCTTTTAAGAAAAGCTCTTGACTATTTTAAAAATAATTAATTTGTGTTTTTATTGAGTGGTAAATATTTTAAATGATTTATTTTTAATGCTTAATGATTATTGTGATAACAACTTTATTTAAATTTCTATTTTAAATATTTGATTTTTAAAGCGTAAATAAAGAATAATAAATACTCGACTTGAGATTATTTCACACAAATCTAGCTTTAAATCTTGAAACTTAAGATTTGTTCGACCTTTATTTCTTTGAGTGTAGAAAGCATATTGTGTCTGGGCATCGTTCCAGTCTCTAATGTCCGTGGCTCTTTGTTCGGCACTCGGCAATAATTGCGTTTAGACATGTAAGCTTTTGTTTTACAGTTGTCCTTGCCTTGTGCCGCTGCGTGTCCTGTGTGTATATGTCTATGTGTGTGTGTGTGACAAAGTTAATGACAGCATAATTAAACAAAACAAACAGCAGACTAATAAAATACTTGTGCTGCATGTCGCTCACGGCTACCTTGAAAAGCAACCAAGTACCATTAAGCCCCGCCCACTTTTGCGCCCGTTTAAGTCCTTGATAAAAGCAACAAAGAAACAAGCATACTTATATGCAAATATATGTATATGAATATGTATCTATATTTGTTTTTGTGATTCCCCGAATGCCTTGCATGCCAATTTAGTTATTTATGCACAGAGTTCAGCACAAAGGCCAAAAAAGGACATGATATGGCAAAAGGGGTCACCTTTAAAGACAAAGTTCTCATTTATCTTTTGCAATTCGTGCATTCAGACCGCATTTGCATTCGTTCATTCTTAAATTGGCCTCATTTAATCAATGCACACAGCACAAATTTTGTCATGATACAACAACAGCAAATCAAATGTATATCAAATTCACAACTTAACACACATACAAATACACTCACACACATTTTGATTGTTACACGCACAAATTGCTTGGTATTGAAATCTAAAAGAAAAGCTCAAATAATTCAGTTAAATAAATAAAGAAAAAACAATGCAAATTGTATGCAAAATAATTTGTTTAACAATAGACTTTAAGAGCATTTATTGAATTAAAAATATAGTTGCTGCCTTCGGAATATAAATAAATAGACCAAGTGCCTTTTGCTTAAAAGCAGAAATATATTTAATATATTTCTTATTTCTGTTGAACTTGCCATACATGTAAAAATAAACAGAAAACAAAAAGGAAAAAAATATTTGTTAAAACATAGCTAACACACTATTGCATCCAAGGTATATAAATATTCATAATTTTAATTATTTGACTAGTTAAAGTTATACCTATCATTTCAATAAATGTGAATTTATTATTAAATTATATTAAAATATTCTTAATTCTTATTTTTAATTATTTTTTAATACTTTTTATTTTAATTATATAATTTTTTGCAAGCAACTTCTTGAACTGTTTGACAGTTAAGTATATTATTATTCAAAAGTTAGCTAATACTTCAAGCAATGCTCTTAATATCAAAGTTACCCTTTATATCTTTTATTATGATTAATAGTTAATTAACGATCAGCTGGAGAGCCTTTTAGTTCGTCAGGAGAATGAGGGAATGCCTTCTCTTCAGCCTTTTAATGGACTTGGACCGTAGGCTAGAGAGAAGTATCCTTTGGTCAGCTGCCAACCTATCTTTGTAACTGCTCGAGAAGATTAAAGTATTGTCGTCTATAAGATCACAGATTGCCATTGTGCAGCTTCTTAATGAAGAAGGGTTTTATTTTGAACTCTTTGAAATCGTTTGAGATATCCCCAGAACACAGCTTAGTCGATGGGTCAAATTGTTTCACCTAATCAATTCTCTCAAGTTGAATAAACCATGTTAAAAGTTGCCTAATAAATTTTGTATTATATATATTTGAAACTTTCAAGAAATACCCTCAAATTTGGTTATAAGTAAATAAGTTTTTTTTTATAGTATAATTTTAAAAATAAAAAACGACAAAAAAAACAAACATACAACAAAAAAAGATAATTCAAAACTTCAACTGATTTTTAATAATAACTTAATTAAATTTAGTTTGCAATATACAAGAGAATAAATTTCTTTTAAATTTCAAATATCATTATATTTTAGTTTGATCATTCAGACTAACAAGCACATTGACAGACAATCGATAAGGACTATTAATCTAACATTTTAATTAAATTTTGTTAAAGAAGGAAAACTTTTCTTTAATAAATAACCCAACTTAAATTTAACTTACTTTATTTAACATTATTTTACATACCATTATTTAAATTCATTACACTTAATGCAGTTTATGAAATAGCTTATGTAAAGGTTCATGATTTTATATAAACCTTTGTAAAACAACTTTTGTGAGTATTTCAATAATGTAATAAAATTGTGTAAAGACCGCTTCAAATATTTGCCCAACTGCACAAAACGACAAACTGCATTAAGTAGCCCCTATTATGTGCAAATATATATAATATATATATATTTATATATGTATATATGTATATTTAATATGTATACTGTTCGCCACTTGCAATTGTGCAGATTTATCACATAAACGAGCTGGTTTTTTGTTGACGCGGCATTTGCCCGCATTTAGATGCAGTTTCCGCTCCCGCTCCCCCCGCCCGTCCACCAGTGGTACAATGGCTGGCAAATAGGAGGCAGCTGCTTAAATATTTGCCAAATGAAATGAAAGCAAATCGCGTGCAAAAATTATTGACACTGCCGCTCGATATAAAAGCCGGGGCAATCGCTGAGCCGTGGAGGCATTAGGAACTCAGCTAACGAGATGCAGTCGATCAAGGGAACCCTGCTGCTGCTGACGCTGTGCCTGGGCGCCGGCGGCGTCTGGGGCAAGCCCAGTTGGGCTGTGTTTGAGGATGTGTGGGGCGATCTGGCGGATGGGGGCAAAGGCATCATCGAAGGTCTGCGGAATGCGACAAAGGATGGCGCCGCGCTGGGCAAGGACGTTATCGTTGGCCTGGAGAACGGCAAGGGCAAGTTTCTGAATGATCTCAGCCAGTTGGGCGAGGATCTGTCCAATGCCATCACCGAGAGCTTGACCACAGGCCTGAAGGACCTCTCGCTAAACCTGCAGGGCAACATTACTATTTTAAAAGGAGCGATCAGCATTGAGAAGAACCTGTTGAAGAAACGCGCTTTGCTCAAGGGTCTAGCTGCTCTTGAGGAGCTCAATTCCGTGGCCAATCAGCTGCAAGCCGGTCTCCTCGACCTTAACAATAAGCTGGCCGCAAAGGTTAACACCCAGCTAAATGCCACCCTCAGCGCTTTGGTGCAATGGGGAAATGAGCAACTGGAGCGTGTGAACATCGGCACCGGTGGAGCTGGCGTTGCCCAGGCGAAGGACATCATCAATCTGCTAATCGAACGGTACACCAGTAATATAGCCGGTGCCCTGGTCGAGCTGGAGGTCCTGAAGAGCCAGTTCGAACAGCAGCTGAACGACAAAATCAGCGAATACACCGGTTATGCCAGGGATCTGATCGATAGCATGAAACGTTGCGGCGTCTTGAGCACCCTGCGCTGCCAATCGAAAATTGAGGAGGGTATTGAGAACCTGCTCAATGCCAAGAACGAGCTGGAGGCTCTGCTCAAGAAGGGCAAGGATCTGCTCAAGGCTGGTGTGTACGCGAGTAGTTCCCTTACGTCCCTGTTGAAGCAGCTGGCAAAGGACAAGCTGACGTGCGAGAAGCAACTGGACGATATCATTAAGGAGAACCCGACGTCGACCACTGAGGCAACAACGACAACAACATCCGATGGAGGATCGTCGGGCTCTAACGATGCTTCAACAGCAGCCCAGGATGGATCAACGGCATCAGGCGATGGCGGTCAGTCCGATGGAGCATCAACAGAATCCGACGGTTCGTCAAACGATTCCGACAGTTCGTCGGGTCTGTCCCAAATCTTGGGCGGTTGGGTCAACAGATTGGACCGTAAAAGCAAGAGTCTTCTCGAGGGCATTTGGAATGCAACCGCAGCGGGCAAGGACTTACTGGACGGCCTGAACGGTGTTAAGGGCAGCGTGTTGGAGGGTGTTGTCCAATTGGTGGAGAACTTGTCGAACGCACTCTACGACTCGCTGGTCACCAGCCTTGGCGATCTATCGTCGAACTTGCAGGGCAACATTACCGAGCTGGAGGCCAAGATCAAGGCCGAAACGAGCGCGCTGAAGAAGAAGGCCTTGAACAACGGGCTAACAGCGCTTAAGAACCTAAACTCAACAGTTATCGAGCTGAAAACAGCACTGGCCGTTATCAGCATCCAGCTGGGAGCCGAACTCAACGCACAGGTGGAGGAAGCGATCACCAATCTGGGAGAATGGGCGGATGAGCAACTGGATCGCGTTAACAAGAGCACCAATGGAGCTGGACTGTCGCTGGCCGTCGATGTCGTTAAGCTGCTCACTGAACGCTACGCGCGGAATCTGATTGGGACTTTGAAGGAATTCGAGGTCCTTAAGGCTGAGTTCGATCTGCGGCTGAACCGTAAAATTGACGAATACACTCGCGACGCCAGGCTGCTGATTAACAACCTCAATCGTTGCTTGCTCAAGTCCATAACTGTGTTCCGATGCCAAACCATTACGGAGGATCTGTCGGTGAAGCTGAACCTCGCCCAGAACGAGCTGCAGAATCTGCTGAGGATGAGCAAACAGATGCTCAAGGCTGGTGTCAGCACCTCCAAGGCCATTGCATCTGTCTTGAAGCAGTTGGCCAAGGATAAGCTCAAGTGCGAAAAGGAACTGGACAACATCATTGAGGAAAACCCCAGCGATGAAGCAACGACGGAAGACACGACTGCAGCTAGTGAAGATACAACTGCAGCTAGTGAAGATACAACTGCAGCTAGTGAAGATACAACTGCAGCAGGCGAAGATACAACTGTAGCTAGTGAAGATACAACTGTAGCTGGTGAAGATACAACTGTAGCTAGTGAAGATACAACTGTAGCTAGTGAAGATACAACTGTAGCTGGTGAAGATACAACTGTAGCTAGCGAAGATACAACTGTAGCTGGTGAAGATACAACTGTAGCTGGTGAAGATACAACTGTCGAATAATTAGCGGAGTTAACACAAATCATATTCCCAGCACTGATGCAAACACTTTATCATAATCCCAGGTGGTGGGTCATTCAGATCAGCATAAAATAATAATAATAATAATAAAAAAACTTTTACTCCATGCAAAACTCAATCGATTAACTGCATGAATGCAGCGTCGCATTCACTGTGCTATTCACTCATTCGATTTTTCTTTCTTTCTTTTCGATTTGCATTGCAATTACGACGCCATTCACCGTTTGCCGTTGCCGTTGCCGCTTTAACCGTAAAGCATTTTCCATTTTCCGCTGACCCAAGCGCAACGTGCGTCGCCTGTTTAAGTGCATCGGAATCCCTGAACCGGGCACGTTGTCCAGTCTCCATTGCCTTGGCAATCGCGGCGCATTAAGTCATTTTGCTTCCTGTCACATATCCGGTATCTACTTTTTAGTGTCCTTTCATTCCTCTTCTCCTACAAATAGAAACTGCTTCGGTTTGCTTTTGCTCTACCTGAGTTGGTTACTGCTGGTTTCTTTGAGTTCGGAATTTATTGGCCCACAAATATTTATAATTTTCTTTATTGGCCAAAAAAAAAATATAGATACACAGGCGTTCAACAAAATAATTAATATAAATATAAGAAATTAAAAAGAATCAAGCAAAATAATAGTAAACAATAATTAAATACATTTCTAATGGATCCTATTACTTTGAGGGACTATCAATAAAATATCTACTCTTCTTTAAAAAAGTTGCAGAAAATAAAGTAATGTTTATTAAGTTTATTTAATATTTTCGATCAGAAAGATCCTTGAATCTAATTCAAAAATAAATCAATTGACTCCCAGCAAAATTTAATAAAATTGGAGCATTTACAGATCTATTTATTTTTTATTTTATTTCATATTATTTTGCCGCTTTTCTTTATACCATTTTAATTTAAAGGATATTCCTTTTTTTAATTTAGTTTGGTATTTAAAGTGAGCTATTAATTTTTTTTATTTTTTTTTTTTAATTTAATTTTTATATTATTATTATTTTAAATTTCTCTGCATGGCTGTTCAAAGGTAACTGTACAACATTTAGAACAATGTTCTCTTGAACACTTTTATTTGAAGTGTGAACGAGAAGTTGGAAAGTTTTACACCCGGTAACAAGAACACATTTAGTTACATTCAGTTGTTTAATTGATTTCCATTGTTTTCTCGCTTTTGCAACTTTTTTTTGCACTTTTACCGAACACCTGATTAAATATTGGCATTGTGTGCATGTTCACAAATATTTGAATAAAGTTATCCGACGCATTTATAACTGTTGCCAAACCATTTATTTAACCAATTAAATACATAGAGGTAAAATAGAAACAGACGGAACTAAGTTTACATGCATTTATAATTTATTATATTATATTGCACAAATAAATTAATTGCAAGCTCAATTAACGCGAAACAAAAATTATTTTTTGTTTTTATAATTAACAGCAAGTTTGCCCAGCACTCAAAATGCTCCAAGTCAGGCAGTTAATATAATGAATAAAAGTCCTCAAATTTCTCCCCCTTTTTCACTTTGAGCATATTGCGATTCCCCTTCCTGAGCTGTTGTAGACTTTTATATGATTTAACCATAATTAAAGCCATAATTACTTTGCATAGCGCAAAGACTATGTATGCCTTTGACTTATACGATCTTATAAAACAGTTGAAACTCTTATAAAACAGCATGGTCACTGCGCCAACAACTTTGTGTTATATGTATGACTTTATATGACGAAGGGTGAAAGCTCGTATAATACTGCATATCCACTGCGCCTTTTAGTTATAAGAACTGTGCTCACACATTGTGTTATATGTGCTCATTGAAGTTATGACAGTTATGCTTTCAGCTTGTGCAGCTTTTAGAACACAGTGTAGACGCAGCGTGCCATGTGAAAGTGTTTGTGTTATAATAGCAAATTTTGTATGTGTTATATGAGCTAAGTTAAGCTTTTCTAACCCAGAGTAGTAACAACATATATTAGCGAGTTTGTGTTATATTATTATTATTGAAGGTATGATTGTTATACTGTAGTCATAAAATATTTAATGCGTGTGCCATGTATAAGTGATTGTGTTATACTAGCATACAAAATAAGATTGCAAGTTATACTTAGCTACATTTGTGCTGCTCGCATACGAAGACGTATGTTATAACAGTTAGCGCATAAACAGACATGTTATAACTTAGTGTTATATGATATAAAATAGTTTACCAAAGTAGCAAAGTATTTTACTTACTTTATAAGTACATTTACGCTTATAAAAAGTACTCTACAAATTGAGGGGTAACCATAAAAACTTCAGTACATATTTTTGATTTTGCAAACATGCATTTTTTATTGACTGTTATGTATATAATCAAACAAGTTCCCTTATTTTTTTGGGTATGTTTATTGTATTTTTACTTATATACTACTGAGCGTTATAACTAGATACTGCTTTGTATAAATATTTGTTTTAATTGTTTAGTAGACGCTTCTTAAAGGTTGCAGTTGCTGTTCAAGCAAAAAAATATACAAATATACGTGCGAAAATTTGAAGCATTTTTTAAAATTCGTTTTGAGTTTATTGTTAAATTACTTAATAACTCTATAGACTTGACTTAAATTGTTTTGTTTTGTGTGTGCTTAGCTCGAAAATGTTAGTAGAAACAATAAGTGGAAACATGCATTCGTATATAGAACTAACAGTACTTGGGCGCTTGTAAATACTCTTCTGTTCAACATGGGGCACTTACACTAAACTTAGGCTAACAGTTTGACTTTTTTTTAATTAGGAATTTTCAGAATTTTGCATAGGAATAAATTTTGCATACTTTAGGATGACCAAAACAATCGACCAATGTAAATCGAAAATTCAAATAAATAAAATACATGTCATGGACATTTTAGATATTATGAGAGCATTTTTTTTTTTTGATTTGTTTTTTGCTTTGGTAAATTCTCTCATTAATTTTGTGGCCTTTGATATGACATTGAGCAAAGTGAAGCACAACCAAACTCTACCGTAAAACCTAGTCAAACTAATTCAAGCTCAGCTTTCCTCAAACTAATTGGCACAAAACGCAAACTAACTGCGCAATCCTCAGGGACCTTCAATGTCGCCAATCAAATCTAACTCTCAGTGGTATTCCACACGGGCAATGGGACCGCCCATCTCGTCCAGCTCGAAGACGATCATTTTGCGGCGCTTCGACACATTTTCCGGCGGCGGCAATTGTCGCACTTCCGTCGCCTTCGTCGTTGTCGTTATCCTTGCGGACAGGGTCGTTGCTTTTAGCGGATTGAGCGCTCTGCTGTTGCCGCTGAGCAGCTGCTTCTGGGGTTTCCTCGTTGTTGTTGTTGTTGTTGTTGTCGTCGTCATCTTTCTTGTCGTTGCCTTTGGTTGCTTCGTTATGACACCTGCCTGTGTCCTGACTTCCCGCTCCCTCCTCGCCTCCTTCCCCTCCTTCCCCTCCTTCTCCACCTTCGCCTCCTGCTCCTTCTTTTGTGCATTGAATTCCCGCATCTGTTGTAGTAACTTTGGTTTCTCGTTGTGCTGCTGCTCGCTTTGCGGACTCGGCCGCCGGGGCAGCGTCGGCAGCGCGGGCAGATCGCAGCGCTGCCGCAGATGGCGGTAAACTGCATCCACCCGCTGCACCAGCCGGTTCACGTACTTCGTCGTGGTGCGGTCCAAAATCGAGGGCGCCTTTATGCAGTCGTTGCCACCAAATTCACAAACCTGCGCAGAACAAAAACAAATTTTGTTGGAGAAACATATATGCATATTTATAAAGATTACGTAAACATTTGCAATTATTTAAAAAACTTTAATGGAAAGTGGACGATTATGAGTTGCCCCGCTATACGCTTTATTTAGTGGCCACTCTTTGCTCCCACTACAAATAAATGCTTTCCTTTATCAAATAATTTACTTATTCATTTGTGTATATTGATATTTATATATTAATTTATTATTATTTTTTTTTTTTAAGGAATTAAGTTGACTTAAGGAGTGTCAAGTCAAGTAACTTAAATATAAGCAGCAGTCTAAGGAACATATAAATGGGAACATGATCTGTATGTATATTTTAGACCTCTGAAAAGGCATCAAAGACTATTTGTATTTTCCTTTTGTATTGCGATTTGCTGTTGTCATGCAACACTCTGCGTATACTTAACGAGAATATACTATCTCCTATAGTCTCTGAGATATGTTTTAATATGCGAATAACTTTTAATAATGAAAGTATACATGAGTTCCAATAAAATTAAAGTATTTAAATCTTATAATCGCTAAGATCGATCATTCTTACAGAGAGACGGATGGATAAACGGACAGATGGCTGAACACTGGGCAAACTTTACTATTGATATTAACCAAGAATATATATACCTTATATAGCCATCTACTACCTTCAACATATATTTTCACAAGATCTATGTATATAGCCTTTTTACTTATTTTGCAAAAATTAGGTTTATGTGGCTTATAAAATGCATATTCCTAAGTTTGATCTTTATAATCGCTTACTCTTTACTCTTTGCCTGTGTCTCTCTTCTAAGCAATTTAACAACTGCTCCCTTTAAATCAATACAGATATTTATAATCATTAAGGTTGCGCTTTTAGAGGTGCACGACTATATGATATCCTGTACCCAACCTGGAATTTTCATTAAAGTTTAAGCATGCAAGCACCGGGAGAAAGGAATGAAGATTATATTAGTTTGCTTGAGTAATTTCCAACAAACCATTTATTTAAAACATTCCTTTCAATCAGCTCCAAAATCTGCTACAAAGGTTAATTAATTAATTAATGTTCGCCAAGTGGGCGCCTATATAAATAGGCTGTTTAAGCCTTTAATATTTTTGAGCCTATATAAATTTGTATTGCTACAGATTATTTCATATTTTTCTTTACGTTCAATATCAAGAAACTTTCCATACATAAACCAGTCAGAATCATTTTTAAAAATCCCACACTCTAAACACACCAGCCTAAAATATATTTGTCACAAGATAAAAACTAGGAAATATGGTAAAGTCTTTGAAAATAAATTGATATAATATAAGCATCCTTCACAGGTATAGTTTCCCATATATATTATTGGTTATATCAAAAAATTATCCTTATCTTCACATCTACAGTTAGTTGACCTACTCACCCGATAATGCTGTAAAATGGCCTCCTTTGGTGGCACATTCAAGGATCCCATGCCCGGCGCAAACTCCCAAACGAAATGATTGCCCGCCTCGACGACAGCCTCGGGTTTGCAAATATACTTCGAACGCTGCTTCTGGGGATGGAGCTTGTAGCGTCTGGTGAGAAAGTGGGCTTAGACAGGCTAATGCGATTAGACGGGGCTAAGCGGGCTAAACTCACCTGCGAGTCTTGCGCTGCGTCACCAACGAGGCGCGAACGCTGCCCAGCTGATCGTTGCCGCCTGCAATCCCCGAGCTGGCCAAAGGATCGTCCGCAAACTGGAGATAATAGAAGGCGTTCTGAAAGGAATAGGCGCCCGTGTTGCGATTGCGAAAGCGCTGATTGAGCGAGCTGCAAGGATAATTGAATGAAAGGAATGGAAGGAAAGGATAGATTACCATATTCACCTCAATAGATCATTCAGCGTGTCCGTGTAACGTGGCACAATGAACTCGTCGAGATCAACGAGCGCCAGATACTTGTAACGGTACATGGTGCGATAGAGGCAATCGTTGAGCGCCGCAAAGAGTCCTTCGGTGCGTATCTCCTTCTGCGAGCGCATGCGCAAATTCCAGGGTAGAATGCTGACCGTGGGTCGCTGATAATGCTTTGACCGAAGCACCCTCGGCGTGGCATTGCTGGCCAGCTCGGCTGGCTGCAGCGGCTCCCAGTCGCTGGCCGTCAGTTCGCCGGGCACCTGGCCGCTCTGATAGCTCTGCAGGACGCAGGAGGCGTGCGGCCCGAGCGTGTGATTGTAGAAGGTGAAGTGCGAGACGCCCAACAGCGCATAGAACTCCAGATACTCCATCAGATACAGCGCCTGGTCGTAGCTGAAGTGAAACGGCTTCACACACACCGCCAGCCGATCCGGTATCTGCTCGCCGCTAGGTGGCGCCTGCGGCTGCGGCGCTGCTCGCCGATTGCCGCCCGAGGCGCTGACATTGCTCGCCGCTGCTGGCGCCGCAAAATCCGCATCCAAGTCCGTGTTGCGCAGTGTAATCAGATTGCCGGGCGGCGCTCGCAGCCTCGACACAACACTCACATATTGGGGCACGTCCAGGGGCGGAGCACGCACCGGACAAAGGATAAAACAGGCGCTGTACTTCAGATTCCAGTTCTCGCGAATGATCTGTGGAGTGTATATATATATATTATAATTATATATATCTTGCATATTTATTACTTAGCTACTTATAAAAGATTGACTTTATAGAGAATTTTTATGAAAAATAATGTTTAAATTTCATGTTTTTATTGTTATATTTATTTATTATTATTATATTTTATTTTTTATATTTTTTTAAGCCAAGGGGTAAGTAAGGGGATATATGATAAAAGTTATCCAAAAAATTTATATATGTTATATGCGTTTTTTGAGAAGAGAAGCTCTTATAGTTTCTGAGTTGTTCAATATAAAAACCATGTCTTTTTATGGATTCTTATTGATATTTATTGAAGTTACTATTTATTTTACATATATTTTTATTTGCAAAGCTTACATTCATAGCTTTTGTGGCTTGCAAGATTATTTATAGATCGTTCATTTAGAGTGACTTAAGATCACACGAACGGACAGATGAAGAAAGGAATATGTTTCAAATAACTGCCCTCATATTGATCAGGAATATACATATACATATATATATAATATATATATATATATATATAATATACATATAATTTAACATACATTTGCATAGACTCTTTATATCCAGTACATTAATATTTAATACATTTTTTTATTGTTTTCTTATAAGGAAAGATTGCAAATAAAAATAAAAGAAATAAAAAACATAAAAAAAATTTCACATATACCCATTTTTTAATCTGATCAGAGCTAACAAGTTGAATACCTAAAATTGTAATATTATTTTAATTTGGTTTTCATACATGTATTAACTTTTGCCTATCTTATTGAAAGAATATCGTTTTAATAGCAATTTAAACAAATTTATATCATTTAAATATAATAAAATTAAAGCCTTCAGCTTATAAAGGATATATGTGAAAATGTGTTTGGAGGGTCCATGCAAAAACTGATTATCAAAATCTAAAGTAAAATATATTTATAAGCTGCTAATTGGAACTTACATTGAATAAGGCAAAAAAGGAAATTCCCTTAGCTATTGTCTGGCTGACACCTTTGACTCACCTTGACGCGGGCCATTACCGTGGCCGAGGTGTATTTGGCGCGGGCGGCGGACGAGGATGCTTCGCTGGTGTTGTGCGTGTTGGGGCCGTACCAGAAGCGGCACCAGACGCGCTCTGGTCCGCGTGTTTTGGTCGCGCCGACGACGCGGACAAGACGGGCGCCGTCCCGGCGATCGAAGTAGGCCGAGTAGACAAAGAACTTGAAGCGGGTGCCGTTGACAACCTGCCAGGCGCCGTCGCTGGGCGCGGTGCCAAATGGAAAATGCGGCAGCGTCTCCTCCACCTTGGCGGGCAGCAGCTGGCCCCAGGGTATCAGCGGCATATTAAGCCCGTTGCCCGCGCCCGCGCCCGCAACGCCCACCCCAAAGGCGCCAGCTCCCACTCCAACTCCGACTCCAACTCCAGCAGCTCCATTGAGCAGCATGCCCGCATAACGGGGACGTTGGGCGTCGGCGCCTGCGGCCTCTGTGAAATGATGTTCGAATGGTGCATGAGTTACAGGGCGTATACGTGATACGTCTATTGTTATCAAAGGTCTGTCGGATTGTCTGTGATTGCATTTCGGTTGGCAGCATTGTGCGGCGTTGATTGGCACTCACCTTGAATTTTAAGTTTATTGTCCCGCAATTGTATAAAACCTAATTTATTATCACTCAGAATGCTGTCATCCAGTTCATAGTCGTCCTGAAAGAAATAAAATAAACCATTTGATTGCCAATCATAAAAGAAATTCAATAAACGAGACGAGTTAAAACGATTGCTCTTTTTAAAGTTTCCGCATTTTTATGGAACTCGATAAAAATGTAGTTTAATCTTTTTGCTGTTTACCATTTAAAAAGTTATTGATAATTTTATTATTGGTAATTTTACCAATAAAAAAATACAAAAATATTTTTATTATATACAAAAGAACTCGCTAAAATAAATTGTGTAATTTTTAAATATTCACAATTACTGTATAATTAAAGACGGAGAATTTCCATTATCCAAAAAGCATTTTTGACCCATTTAATTTAATAAATAAAAAATAAATAAAATTGAATAATCTTTTTTTTAATTATTTGATATATATTATATTATAATGGCAAGGCAGAAGTCTATGGAAGTTTTATGATCTCATATTTAGGGCTATCAAAAATTAAATTAAATTATATATTTTATTTCAAATTACTTTACATATTTTTATTTAATATAATTTAATAATCCTTTCTTTCTAAGGCTATATCTTTCAAGATACCATTGAAATAATTAAATTATATTCAACTATTCAAGCCACGAAAGCAGAAAGAAAAGATTTGTAAATTATATACTTAATAATAATAATAATTATATACCTAATAAATTTTCAATTAATTAAATTTTATATTCATTAAGTGGCGTCTTTTAAGCCTGCTTGTTGGACTTGTTAAAGTCAGTGCATAGAAAATAAATAACTTTATTTCCTATCTATCTTTTTTTTCTATTTAATTTTTTTTATTAATATAATATAAAATTATATGTATACATATGTATATGTAAATGGCACAGTAAAAGACTGCATTAATTTAGGAAAAAAATTAGATGTCTTCAATCTACTTTCCAAACTCTATTAAACCCTGCATGATATAAATTTGATTTTCTTTTTTTTTTTTTAATTATTTATTAACAGCAGAAACAGCTTGTTCCTTAAATGTTGGATAACTAACTATTAAGGGTTCGATAAGACTTCATACAGTACTCATACTATTCAAGCTATTGTCTATATTAATTAGTTATTAATAATATAATATATTAATAACTTGTTACACCTAACAAGCTGAGACGCTTTACAGCCCATCAGGAAGCTCTAAATTTTATCCTCTGCAGCCTCCTTATAAAATTAAGCCATCAGCCTATCATTGAATCTGCTAGAGAGGAATAATATCAGATCCACCGCAGCACTCAAGTTGAGGTATTTTTGCTTTGCCCTTTACCACATCTGAATATATTTAGAACCCGAACTAACTTAATCAGGCTTAAGAATATTGCTATCAATGTAACCATGAACAAAAGCCCTGCACTTGCTTAAAGCTTCTTCCAAACTTGCATGTCCTCCGAAAAGGACTTTATTTAGATTAAAAAAAAGGGTTAACTTGTGTGACACACAAAGATGCCAACACAATTGTGTATTTGCACAATGTGGCCATCTCCCTCTATCCCGCTGTCTCGCTCGCGCTCTGTGAACTGTCAGCTTTATGGGTTATGGGGATCTTATGTTTGCATAAGTTAGCCGAGTGCAGGGCGCAAATAAATCTGGTTTTTGTTTGCAAAACCAAAACAACAAAAAAATCACAAAGTAAATCATATGCATTATGCGCTCCACGCTCAAAATAAATGCAAATCCTGCGCTGCCGAAAAGTATGCAACGAAATATGGCAGCATCTTTTGTTTTCCCACGGCCCCATAAAAATGGTCGGTGGTGGTGGAGGGCGGCCACGCCCACATTTCACAATTGTTGACCATTTGGTTGGCATTTGCATTTTGCATTTGCATAACAAAAACTTACCTTAACATTATCATAATCCGGCATCGAGTCGCCAATGCGTCCGCCCAAACTGGCCCCGCCCCCTCCGCCCGCCCTCATCGCCATGAGGCCGCTGTGCGAACGCTCGTCGATCATAAAAACCTGCAAAACAAAGGCAAACAAAAGAAAAGTGTTTTTTTAGGCTTTGAGATTTTCCGCGGTTCAATTTTAAGCTAATTTTCGTCTGCGCTTTTTGGCGTTTTAATTAACGGTCTTCTCTGGTTTGGTAATTAATTGCACGCTGCATTTTAAATGCATCTTAATTGCAATCATAAATCCACGAAGCCGCAGCAGACAAAAAAAAAACAACTTTGTAATTGTTTAATGCATATTTTATGAGCAAGGAAAATCTGCTTAAAATCTGTTTTTTTTTTTGCATTTTACTTCCACTCTGTTTTATTTAAGCTTTAAAGTTGACACAAAGTAAGTGAAACAAAGAAAGGTTGCATTAAATAAATTTTCTTAAATAAAGATGTTTGTAATGGGAATCTAACGATGCTCGCAATTGTTAAGTTTGTTTGAGTTATTTTTAAACACAAAAAATCTTCTTCGAATAATTAATTATACTTAATTATACTACCATATATATTTCCACAGCTTTGTCTTGGCCATCTTTAAAAGCTAAAAGGCTAAATTCCCCGAAAACAGACAGATAGTCAGCAGTGGAGACAGATCAATATATATTAATATCAATATAATATATTCTTTAATGCCGGATATGCTTTTAATAATACTTTCAACTACTATTTAATCAACTTGATTAATTTTCGGACTTATGAAAAAAAAATATTTGACTCTTAGGAAACAAAAAAATTAAAGCATATTCAATATCATTATTGTCCAGTATTAATCATATCTAAAGATTACCTATAAAGAATTATTCTGTGACTCGAAAAAATATCTACGATTCCACACTCGATCAGTACTAACCAGGACTAAAGACTAAATGTACCTTTATCTGTGACTTATTCAAATTCTTCATCTCTTTGCTCATCTATTGTATTTATTCAATGCAAAAGTTACCAAGATCAGATTGAGTCCATTCAATTGCCTTAAATTAGATTCCAATCTTCATCTATCGTCTGTATGTAATCTCTACAACTACCAGTTAGCTTTATCTTCACAATCTTTTATCATTAACAAACCTACCGAAAATTCTTGATATTGTTTAACTACACAATTTAATTCTGGAAAACATGACTCAAATTTTCTTTTAGATCGTTTGAGCTTCTCTATACTCTTGTTGCCTTCTAGAAATAATTATACCTTATTATCGCCTATATGAATAGAAAAACTATGTTATAAAAACTCATTATGCCCTGATTGAAAATGAATTAAAAGCGTATTTATGGTATATTGATTAGTGATAGAAAGTAGAATTTAAGCCTGAGTTGATTTAAGCCTATTTATCTTTCTTTCCTCCCGCCGCTTTCTAATTTAGAAAACTAAAAAGTTATATACTTAAATCTGGCTAATTGATTGCTGCATAAAGATTTTAGTAGTCAGGGTATTATCTAGTCGGTCATTTCCAAGAAATGCCTGATTTTTCTTGTCTTATAGCTTTATCTAATTAACTAAATATACTTGTTCTTTTCATTATATATTTTTTATGTCTTTTAATCTCCTTTCAATCTTATAATTGCCAGTCTGGCAAAAATGTTTGAAAATCTTAAAATTCACTCTAATAAAATTAGCTTGTTCAACTAGTATAAAATATAGCTGTCATAGATAATTTTATATACGATTTTTTTTAAGCTGCCTCTTGGCTTGTAAACTGTTTTATCTTGGTAAGTGTATATAATTCTTTTTTATTAATTTGTGTTTGCTTTATGGTCTATACAGAAAAATAAATAAATATCTTAATAATTTTATGCTTACTGGTTGGTTTAAGCTCTAGTGAGATCAATTAATATATTTATATATTCACGTGTGATAATTTATTATTCTGTATAGAAGGTCCAGTATTGTCTTATTTGTATTTATTATAATTATTCTATTTTTATATAATAATATTAGTGTTTGATGTGTCTAATTGTCCTAGTATTAACTTTCTCTTTTGGATTTTATTCTGTCTTTGTCTAACTACATATGAAAGCTGCTTAATATATTTGCAGGGTATTAAATCAAAACTCTTTAATCATCTTATAAGGCTAAAGTTTCTTTGTGAAACAATTCCCTTATATATAAAAATAATTGTCCTAGAGCTAAAACATTGTCATGGTCTATTTTTATATATTTCTGTGTTGCATTTTGTTTTGTCTTTGACGAAGGGTACTTTAATATATTTGTCTGTTTAGTGTGTTTACAGGGTATTAAATCAGGGTTAATCTGAATTAAGCTGAGTACTCACCTCCGTCAAAATGATGAGGCCGAAGACAGCGAAGAAGAGTATGACAATCAGGAAGCTCATGCTGGATCTCTCGCGGCTGCCCCAGTTCTTCTTGCCGCGCTTCATGGTGGGCGTCAGGGAGGTGCGGCTGCCGTGTCCGTGTGAGTGGCTATGGTGGTGTTGGTGCTGCGACTGTTGCTGCTGCTGCTGTTGTTGTTGTTGGTGGTGATAACAGGCGTGGGAATGGCCCGCGTAGGCCTGCTGATAGCACGCCTTGGTGCCGGAAGCGGAACTGGAACTGAGATTGGAGGCGCTGGCGGAGCCCCCCGATCCCGTTGCGAGTGGCTTGTAAGCTGGGGGGCTCCTGCTGCCTAGCATGGCGGCGTGTGTGCAGGAGTTGGATGGTTAGTTGGTCTGTGATTAGTTTGCGGACACTTGTGGCTCTGGCGGGCTTGGGTGGCTGTGGCTTATGGGCTTGCACTAGTTACTAAATATTTTGGCATGGCTTTTGATTTTTGCTTATATTTTTAGCTGCCAACTGAAAAAAGGCAAATGCAATTTGTTAGCAGCAAATTTGCGTAGCAAAACAAATTCGAAAAAAAAGCGGCAAAAAAGCGCAACCCCCATTTGAGAGAGAGAGAGCGAGATAGTAAACATAACAGAAAGAGAGAGTGAGAGAGTGTGTGTGTGTGTGTGTGAGCGCCTGTCAGTTTTCCTTGTTAGGCCAATTAAAAAGGAAAAATCAATAAAAATCCGTGCAGCGCATTTCCTCAATTGTGATCTCAATTGCACTCAGCTAAAAATGCAAGCAAAATCTTTTTAGCTTTTTTTTTGTTGCTGTTTGCGGCCAAATCGAGTGCTGTTGAAGTGAGAAATGGCCCAAAAGCAAAGTTTATGCAACTTTCTGTTTAGGCTTTAGCCTTTGTCTTCAGTTTAACAACTCGTTCACCTTTTTAATACATTTTAGTCAAACGTTTAACTGCACTTTTATTTGGAGCGTAAACTTTTCACTTTTATTTCTTTATTTAAGTTTTTTCACTGCTTGACGCTTGTTTCGTTATTTCGACTGGTTGGTTATGCCAACTGTCAAAACAGTCAAGCTCACCAGGCTCTCTCTCATTTCTCTCTTTGCCACAGCAACAAGAAAACAACAGGACGCAGCTGAGCCTGTTCGCAGGACATGCGCAGTTTTTGGACAGGCTCGAAAGCAGCTGTTGCCTTTTTATCAGCTGACTTCAAAAGAGGCAAATAACGCACCAGATTATTCAAGAAGCTTGACAAGGACTTGACATAAAGTCTTCATAGTTATTTTATAAATTAACTAAGTTTTAGTTTTATATAAAATTTCTTCCAAAAATTTGTTAATTTAAAATTTTTCTTGATTTATATCAATATTCTTATACCAAAAACATTTTCATTTAATAAAATTATTTATTTATTAATTATAATTATTATTAAATTAATTACTTAAATATTTTAATTATTAAAATAAATTCATTTTTAAAATAATTTAATTATTAAAATATTATTTTATTGAATTATTAAAATAATTGAATTATTAAAATATTTATATAAAAGAAGCTGTCTTTCAAATGTTTTACCTCCCTATAATTTATTTTAAGTATATTTTTAGTATAAAATTTCTTCCAATAATTTGTTAATTTAAAATTTTCTTTGATTTATAGCAATATTTTTATACCAAAAACCTTTTCATTTAATAAAATTATTTATTTATTAATTATAATTATGTATATTATTAAATTAATTACTAAAATATTTTAATTATTAAATAAAATTAATTTTTAAAATAATTTAATTATTAAAATATTATATTATTGAATTATTAAAATAAATTTATTATTAAAATATTTATATAAAAGAAGCTTTCTTTAAAATGTTTTACCTCCTTATAATTTATTTCAAGTATATTTTAATTGCAATGATTTTTGTGAGCAGTATTGAGAACATATTTTAGGAACTTCGATCTTATATATGCCTTAATATCGTACCTAATTTGGAACTATTTATGGACAAATTCATTTAGATATATTAGGGCATAAATATACAAATTAATACAATTATAAATTGACAACAACATATATTTAGTATAAATACTTTCTTTACCTAGAAAAAAACATATGTTACTAAATTAAATATTGGTACTGTTACTTTTTATATTTGAATATAACTCATTAAATTAAATCTAATTGAATGTTTCACATATTTCAGAATTAAAAATAAATTTACTAACCAAAATCGAACACTGCATAATTTCTAGTCTATTCATAGATTAATTTAAAATAATTTGTATACACTTTCACAAAGTAAATAGAATTATTTTTATTATTAATAATTATAATATTAGGTTTGTTCGCTTCTCGTAATTTTCAATCAGATAACCAATTGCATCCTTTAAATATTATTTAATCTATATAAATATTTATATTTAAAAATATATATTTTATCTATTTATCTCACTAAGCATTTAATCTAGATTTTTTTGTTTTCTATAACATTTAGGTTTTTTTGATTAACGGCGATGAACGAAGCAGAAGAAAGCGATCATTTCGACTGAGCTTAGACATTGTCACTAAAAGCCAACGATGTTCAAATCGACAAGTGACAAGAACAACAGAGATAAGCTTTAATAACTTAGAGAGTGGAGAGAGAGAGAGAGAGAGAGAGAGAGAGAGAAAGAGCGTGGATAGCTTGGCATTTACAACAACAACAAAGTTGAGGTTAGATAACAGGCATAGAAGAGAACAGTCGGCCCCTCAATTAATAAACAATAAAAATACATTTTCTATTTGGCATTACTTAGTCAATAGACTAAGTTTAATTAACGGTTATCTTATAAATTAAATTGAAGTTCTTCTAAATAAAAACAGAATATTTAAATCCTGTCACAAAAATAAATAAAAATAAAAAAATTAATTTTAATACGTATAATTTAAGACCCTTTTTCTATTCCGTCCTATAAACGCAATTTTGTTATACGGTATTAAAACAAGAGACTTATCTTAAACATATAATCGTATATCGTATATATTAAATAACATTTTTCGATAAGTCCAATTGGGGGCGTGTCAATCAATACAATATATAAATGGTCCTTATTTTGAGAATAGATAAATATATAAAGTTTTTAGTCAGATAACCCAAAGCCTCTTCCAAAGACCATACAAACAAATTTTATGGAGTGGATATATGAAGATCTTTAACTTTTCAACTTTTTTATGTTAAAAGAATATAAGGCTAAAATAATATTGTTTCAATAATATGAAAAAGCTTTGGACTGTCTGCCTGCCAAATTCTGACTTACTATTACTATTATACCCTTGAAAATGATTTGACAAAGGTATAATTAGGTTTTATTTAAGTGAATGTAGCAGAAGGAGAAGACAGCTCCAACAACATAATTTATATACATAAATATACATATATACAAAATATATAGATTCTTATTCAAACCAGCTGAGTTTAAGACATATTTGTCTGTTTGAACAAACCGAACTTCAAAAACTTAGAGGCTAAAGATTAAAAACTTTTAATATATTTACGCATAAACCTTTCTCTATTAAATAAATTGCATTTGTTTAAGCTATTCATAGAAAATGTGTTTAGTTTTAAAGAGCAGCCGCACAGAAGACACTTTTTGGTTATTAAAGCGTAAACGAGATTTTACTAATATGCAATTCCCAAAGCTCACATTATTTTCAGAGGCAAAAGCCACTTGAAGCTCCGTATCCAAAAGTGCTTCATTTCAATGACTTTCATATCCGGCCCAACTTTGGTGCATACATATACTATAACTCTTGGCCATTTTCATAGCTGAAAGGATACACAGTGGGCGGCATGCCACGCCCCCTACTCCTTGGTTTTTTTTTTTTGTTTTTTGTTTTTTGGGAATCGACTGTTGAATGCTCGGGTTGTTTGTCTGGCGCTGGACAAAGGAATTAGCGGAAACAATAAAATTCGTAAAGTTTTTGAAAACCAATAAATTTGAAGTGTTTGAAATCAATTGGGAACAAATTGCAAACGGCAAAAACGAAAAGTCCATAAGAGAAAAAGGACAGTAAATACAAAAAAAAAAAAAATAGGAAAAAAGAAAGAAAGCATTTCCCAAGAATGTCGACCCAAACTTTCTCTATCTCTCGCTGTCTCTCTCTCTCTCTCTCTCACACTCTCTTTCTCTGTGTGTGTGCATCTTTATTTGTGTGAAAATTCTGCAAAGCAATTGAAAAGTTTTCAAAACAAATATGCAAAGAAAAAGGTGCTCGAGTCGACGACGACTCCAACGCCTTCTAAGTGGGCAGCCGGAACAGGAAACGCAAACCCAAGCCCCAAATCCAAACCGAAGGACATCCTCAGCCTTTGGGCGCTGGGAATAACAGTTTTGTTTGGCTAAACTTTTGTCATTGCAGCAGCGCAACAATGGCAAAGTAATAGCCAAAGTTCTTGCCCAGAAAATGATCTGCAGTTGGACTCTGTGAAAATCTCAACCAACACACATTACATTAATTTATCTAATTAATTTGCTTGGAAAAACAACACACACAAATTCTGCCCAATTCCAAAGCAAATAATTCAATGCAACCAATTTTCCCAATTAACTAATGCGAAATTTGGTGTAGGCAAATTAAGCAAATAGTAATGGGTACACTGCGCGAAAATAACATACAATTTATCATTAAATTAAGATTTAAATAGATTTAAAATCATGATTTAAAAATTCAATTGATTATTGCGTTTATAAAAAATGTTAAGCTTACAATTAAAAGTGTGCAAAATTAAATCTTTCTTTAATATGTTTTAGACATTTAATAAATACAAATAAAATAATTAATTTTATTATTATTATTTTTTTCATTCCCAATAAAATCACTTAACACTTTTTTTATGAGTACTTATTTTGTATAAGTACTTATTTATACAAAAAAATAATCATAAATATATATAAATATTTATAAATATTTTTTAATGTTTGATACATACTTTAAGTTTTAAAAACAAGCTTTGAATTTTTCACAAGGCTAAGTTATAATATATGTAATTTTAAAATAACTCTCATTATAATTACTCGATAATTACCAACTGGACTAATAATATAAATATTAATTTAAGCTTATAAATGTTTAAAAAGTTCTTGAATTTATAAAAGAGGCTTAGCATTTAATCCTATAATAAATATATAAATAATTTATAAATTTATCAAATCTTAGTGAGTTGAGTATGTGTGACTGGAATGTACCCTGTAGTTAGATTTTTTTTTATGTTTTTTATATTTTATTTTCATAATTTATTTATTTTATTTATTATTTATTTATACATTTATTTATGAAGTAAATCAAGTTTTAGTATGTCAAATGTTGCCTAACAGAAAATACCCAGTTCATTTTATCTTTTTTGGTATATAAATATTTTAATAATTAAATTCTTGTTACATGTATCTGTTGTTTAATTTAATGAATGTTTAATAAATGAATGTATCAAAAATAATTCAAATATATACAATGTTTAAAAATACTGTACTAACTTTTTCTCTAAGCTTATATATAATAAGTAATAAATAAGTAAATCAAATAATAGTGGGCTAATCAAGGCTGAATGGCCATAAGATACCCTATATATTGTATTATATTGTCTTAGCAGAAAGTAAAAGTGACAATAATAATATAATTATTTTTCATTGCGATTTTAGAGTAATGGAGAAAGTTCACATAACAAAATATTATACAAATGCCTTTACATAAATTTTTTATTTATAAAATTTATTTATCTATCTGACTATTTTCAAGTCACATACCAAAAACAAATCCAAAAATCGAGCTATATACAGTCGGGTAAAAAAACAAGCGAATTGAATCAACAGTGAGCACATTTGAACAGTTGAATATGGTTAAGCCACAAATCCCCCCGCCGGGTAAACCGTCCCAAGGTTTCCCCAACCCCCCCCCCCCCCCCCCCCCCCACCCCGTTACACTCCCCCACCCCATCCACCCACAGAGAGCACTCCGACAGAGTAAACACTTGAACGCATTCGTCGTTGCACCTGAAGTGAGATTAAATAAAACTGCAGCAAGAAAATTGAAATGAAAATTCAGCAAGGCAAACAAATTCGAGACAACTTATAGTATTTCTCAAGCTCTCTCTCTCTCTCTTCCTTTTTTACAGCTGCCAAAAATATTTCATTTATATACAAATATATATATATATATATATATAAATAGATATACCTACGTATCAGTTCACATCCTTCCTCTGGCTCCTTTATCTTGTAGGCAACTCAACTTTGATGAGTTTGCAAAGTAAAGTGAAGCATTTTTTGCTCGGAAAACTTACCTATGCCACTTGGCTTCAGCCAGAACCCCTTTTCCTCATTTTCCCCAGTCGCTGCATTTGAAATTATGATTAAAATAACCAAAATGATGAGCCGGATAACGAGGAAAGCGCGCAGAAGTAAAAGAAGTTGAGAGTGCTCAAAAGTTGGCCAGAGAAAAAAAAATGGAAACTGTAGCTGATAAAGCCCTAAAACAAACTCAACTATCCCTTCAACTCCAACTGCAATAATAAATATTTATTTGCACACGAATTAAACAATTAAACATTACGAAATCAGCTTTAATAAACAAACAATAGCTTTTTACTCTCTATTTGTTAGATGGAACAGGGTATATTGATTTGGTAGGTAGAGACTTTAAATTTAGAACATTAACTATTGTTGAAGAAGATCAAATAAAGTGTTTAAATTAACACTTTATTTATGAATATTAAACTTAAATTTTTATTTAAAGAATGAATAAAATCAAAATTGCAGAAATTCTTATTTAATAAACAAACAATAGCTTTTTACGCTCTATTTGTTAGATGGATCAGGGTATATTGATTTGGCAGGTAGTGACTTAAAATTTAGAATAATAATTTTTTTATTTGCATCAAAATTAGTATTTAAATTTACACTTAATTTATTATTATTAAATTTAAATTCTGCTCTTTAGAATAAATAAATTATAAATTGTAGGAGTTCATATTTAAAGATCGGTTTTTAAAAAATTATTTTATACAGTAAAAATCAGCCTTAACAATGTCTGTAGAGTATTGTGCAGTTAGCATTACCCCACGGTAACATTCTGACTTTTTTATCTGAGCTATTTGTTGTCTTATATTTATTATACTCTAAACATTATAGCTAATATGTTTACTTTTATTGTTTACATAGTTATTAAAATACCCTGTAACCAATAAACATTGCTAAATGAGAGTTTATTCATTTGGGCATATTTCTGTAAATAGGCTTTAGGATAATGTCTGAGCTATAAATCATAAATACTCAGTCTGCAGTTGATTGGTAGATAAATTGCCCAATTTTGCAGCTTGTTCCTGGGTTCGAATCTTAGGCAAGTTTAGAAAGTTAGATTAATTATCTACCCTACATGATACTTTATATTTAATTCTGAATACTCTATATTCTATACTCTATACTCGATACTCCATACTCTATACTCTAAATAGCCTATTCTCTTTACTATATAAGCCTATACTCTATACTCTATACTCTACATAGCCTATACTCTATACTCTATAAGCCTATACTCTATACTCTACATAGCCTATTCTCTTTACTATATAAGCCTATACTCTATACTCTACGTAGCCTATTCTCTTTATTCTATACTCTACATAGCCTATACTCTATACTCTATACTCTATACTCTATTTTCTATACTCTATACTCTATACTCTATACTCTATACTCTATACTCTATACTCTATACTCTATACTCTATACTCTATACTCTATACTCTATACTC